>JAOXJP010228464.1:0-11120 GCA_025762735.1 Platanus orientalis | reverse complement strand
CCTTACTCAAGGGAAAAACTCTAATGACTCAAGGTGGATCTTTGAAGAGATCTATGCAACTCCAATCTCGATCTTATGCCCAAGTGGTTAGAAGTAGACCTCAAACCAACCAAGCTTCTTCCTTTGGAGGATTCGAAGGAAAAAAAAATTCTTACTCCTATGCTAAGGAAGCTTGGAATAAGTTTCAAGCCGATAAGACTTTTATATCGAGAGGATTCCAAGGGAATGCCTCTACTTCTAGGATGACAAAGGGATAATCTAGCCAAACTAAGCAACCTAGAAGAACCCAACAATCCTTCCACAATGAATCATCTAGAAGGAAGTCAACACAATCCTATACTCCTAGAAGGCCCCAATTCTATTGCTACTATTATGGCTTGAAAGGGCATTTCAAGATGAATTGTAGAAAGAGAGCTAATGACATAAAATCCTAAAAAAAAAAATACAATATAGAAAAATGCAAAGTTGGAAGAATGTCATTAAAAGAAACTATTTTCAAAAGGTTGAAAATAGAAACCTTTAAAGAAAGAATGATATAGCCCAAAATCAAAGTATCAAAGAGCAAACCTATAAGCTTACCAAGCTTAAGAGAGTATGGGTAAGAAAGGATGACTCAAAGTGTTTAGTCATTCAAACCACATTAAGAGCCAATAGCTTATCAAGATGGTATCTTAACAGTGGTTGCTCAAGGCACATGTCCAATGAGAAGAAAATATTTTCCCAACTTGAGGAAACTTAAGATGGATATGTCACATTTGGTGATGGGAACATCACCAAAATTCTTGGGGTAGGAACCATAGTGACCCTTGGCATTCCACGACTCACTTGAGCTTTTTATGTGCAAGGCCTCAAACACAACTTGGTAAGCATAAGTCAAATTTGTGTTAAAGGCTATAAAGTTCAATTCGGTAAAGATGGATGTGTGATTAAGGATGATAAAGAAGGCAACATCCTAGCCAAATGAGTAAGGACAGGGGACAATTGCTATGTCATTGATCTCCATCCTCAAGAAGGGGACACTTGTCTCATATCCCAAAATGATGAGACCAATCTTTGGCATTAACGATTAGGCCATCTCAACTTTAGGGATCTTGCAAGGCTTAGCAAGAAGGGAATAGTCAAGGACCTTCCCAAGTTAAGCAAAATTGACAACCCATTGTGTAAATGTTGTCAAATAGAAAAGCAAACTAGAGTCCCTCACAAGAAGACTACTCAAATATGGACATCTAGACCTCTAGAGCTTCTCCATATGGACTTAGGCAGTCCTACTAAAATAGAGAGTGTAGGTGGTAGAAAATATTTCATGGTGGTGGTTGGTGATTTCTCCAGATTCACTTGGATAGCATTCCTAAGGGTGAAATCCGAGGCTTTCAATGAATTTCTAAACATTTGTAAGATAATTTAGGTTGAAAAGGAATTAACCATTAAACGCATTAGAAGCAACCATGGAAAGGAATTTGAGAACCATAAATTCTCAGATAGGAGTGATGAGGTGGGAGTGAAGCATGAATTTTCAATCCTTAAAACTCCACAACAAAATGGAGTGGCTGAAAGGAAGAATAGAACTCTATTAGATATGGCTACATTTATGCTTATAAGCAAAGACTTAGCCAAGAAATTTTGGGCTTAGTCAATTAACACCGTATGTTATGTTTCAAACTGCGTCTATCATAGACCTAGAATAGATAAGATAACCTATGAATTGTGGAGTGGAAAAAATCCAACTGTTAAATATTTCGAAGTATTTGGCAGCACATGTTATATCCTTAGGGATAGAGAACACCTTAGAAAATTTGACAAGAAAAGTGATGAGGCTATTTTCCTTAGATACTCCAACACTAGAAGAGCCTACCGGGTCTACGACAAAAGGAATTTCACAATAGAAGAGTCAATAAATGTTGCAGTAGATGATTCTGAGTCAATGCAAACACAAGTAAATACACCTATTGTGTTCTCAGATCATGAGGTTGAGACTTCACCTCCAAAAGAGATTGAAGAACCTCAATAAGGCCAATAGGAGATCTCATCTCATTCCTGCTCTGATGATGAAGTTGAAGAAGTTCAACCTTGTCCCAAGGAGAAAAGGCTCACCAAAGGATTGTCTAGAGATGACATCATTGGTGATGCGAACACCAAAGTGAAGACCAGGAGACAAATTGAAAATATCCTAAGTCACTTCTGCTTCACATCCAAGATAGAGTCTAAGAGAGTAAAGGATGCTCTAAATGATCCGGATTGGATCCTGGCCATGTAAGAGGAACTCAATCAGTTCAAAAGGAATGATGTTTGGTTCTTAACTTAGAGACCCTCTGACAAAAATGTCACTGGTACCAAATAAATCTTCAAAACTAAACATGATGGACATGCTACAGTGACTAAAAACAAGGTTAGACTTGTAGTAAAGAGGTATGCCCAAATAGAGGGTATTGATTTTGAGGAGACATTTTTCCCTGTTGCTAGATTGGAGTCCATTAGGATTCTTTTGTCTATTGTGTGTTACTTAAAATTAAAATTATACCAAATGGACGTTAAGAGTGCATTCCTAAATAAAATACTGTAAGAAGAAATATATATAGAGTAACTTGAGGGATTTATGAATCCTCACTTGCCCAACTATGTATATAGGCTCAAGAAGGCATTATATGGCCTCAAACAAGCTCCAAGAGCTTGGTATCAGAGGCACACCAGATTCCTTATTGATCACCATTTTGATCAAAGAAGTGTAGATAGGACATTCTTCGTCAAGAAAAAAAATGGTCACATACTCATGGAACAAATCTATGTGGATGACATCATTTTTGGGTTCGCCAATAAGGAGATATTTCATGGTTTCACCCGAATAATGAAGTCTAAATTTGAGATGAGTATGGAAAGAGAACTAAGGTTCTTCCTTGGTCTTTAGATGAAACAAACTAGTGATGGCATCATCTTAAGCCAAATCAAATTTGCTAAATACCTTGTTACCAAGAATCTAAACCTGATAACACCCTCATTAGCACATGTGACAAGATCACTAAGAACCTTGATGGAGCAGAGGTTGACTCCACTTACTATTGAAGTATCATTGGGAATCTATTCTACTTGACTGCGAGTAGACCTGATATCTCTTTTAGTGTAGGTGCATGTGCTAGATACCAAGTTGCACATAAAGAATCACATCTTAAGGTAGCTAAGAGGATCATCCACTATGTCCATGAGACTATGGACTTTGGGTTGTGGTATCCATTTGACACCATATCTAAGATAACAGGGTACCCAGATGTTGATTGGGCTGACAATGTCGAGGATCACAAGAGCATGAGTTGAGGTTGCTTCTACATGGACAACAATCTTGTTTCTTGGCATAGCAAGAAACATAACTCCATCTCATTGTCAACTGCCAAGGTTGAATACATAACAACCGATAGTAGATGCACACAACTTTTGTGGATGATGCAAATGCTTAAGGACTATGATTACAGCCAAGGCACAATGAGTTTTTTTGTGGATAACAAGAGTGCGATAGACATCTCTAAGAATCCAGTGTAGCACTCAAGGACAAAATACATAGACATTCGACACCATTTCATCTGACAACTAGTGGAAGAGAAGATTGTCTCTCTAGACTATGTGAAGACGGAGGACTAGTTGGCAAATATTCTAACTAAACCCCTTGACACAAAAAGGTTTGAGTATCTTCAAAGTGCCGTTGGTTTGTGCACTATTAGTTGAATCCCTACCAGGATCAAATTGATGATCCTAGATTTAGTACATTTTTTAGGGAATTGGAGACCCAAATACATCGATTTGACAAGCTCAACATGTGGGTATTTTGGAAGAGGTGTGGCATAACTTTAAAATATGTACTAAAGGAGAACAACATCTTAAAGTGGTCCACCAAGGGCTAAACTCTGTCCAACACATGAAATAGTTTCCTATGACAGCATCATGTTATGTAACCGATTGCATCATTTGTAATCGATTACACCTTCAATCGATTACAAAACTAGTAATCAATTACAGTTGAACCAATTAGTAATCTGGTAATCGGTAGCAAGGGCATTTTCAAGAATTTTCTTTTTATTCCACCCTATATAAAAGCGGAACTTAGTTTTAAACCATTTCCTCCTCTTTCTTTAACCCGTATGACTCCTCCCCTACTCTTCCTCTAGGGTTTTGTGTACTCTTGAAATTTCTTTACTTCTCTTGACCTACATTGATGGCCAGATTCAAGAAAACCACCTCCCACTCTCCAAGCAAGAAGAAGGATGCATCGATAAGTGTCTCCTCCACGGGGTAAGGTTCCAAGTGCAAGGGAAAGAGCCTTGTGGTTGAGGATCTCTTTTCCACTCATGGATTTGTCATGGAAAGAAGTGTAAATTGAAAGTCCTTAGGACTGTGCGGTTGTGCGAGCGTCTGACTACTCATGGTTGGTCCCCACTCTTTAACTTGAAGGGCGTGGTACAAGATAAGGTAGTATGGATCTTCTACTCTAATATTTTTTTATGAGAATCACATTGTTATCGCCTTCTCGACGTCGGTCAACAAAGTGCCCATTCACATCAATCTTGATTACATCTACAATGTGATGGGCATACCCAAGGAGTTGCACAAGCCTATTACTTTTCCACCTCCCTTAATGACCCCAACAAGAAGGAGGACATGATAGTTCGATTGTGCAGGACGTTAGTGGCCTGGGGAACCCATTTGAAGAAGAAGCCATGCCTTCCTCTAGTCAAGTTTCTACAGTGTGTTTTCACTTACAATCTCTTGCCTACCACCAATTGCAGCGAAATGAATGTCCACATGGCATATGTCATTGATGCTATTCCCAACAACAAGAGCATAGACATCCCCTTGATCATCTATCACACGATGATCAAAGCTTCCTTTGATGATCATGCCACTGGGACCATACCATTCTCTATCCTCATTACTAAGATCATGACCAAGGAGAAGGTCACCTTCAAGGTTGGAGCTTTTCTTCCCTGGTGCAATCCTCCCATCACCATGGGCTCTCAACAAGATAGGCCTTATCACAAAGGAAGGTGAGGAGCTCAACCACACCTTTAAGCCTAATACTGCTCAATCTGCCTCTACCAATGCTCATGGCACATTGATGTATATAATCAACACTTTGGTGAGTAAGGTCAATAAGATTATCAAGAACCAGCGCTGCCTCACCAAGAACAAGTGATGCCTTACCACAAATCAAAAGGTGATTGCAGCGCGTTTGTCTTCTGTAACCCCTGACGAACTTCTCTTGCTTATGTTGGCAAGTGAGAGTGAAGAGAGTGAGGAGAGCGAGGCTGAGGAAGAGGAGGCCTATGATCAGGTTCTGGTTGGTGACGAGGCTTGGATGATGTGGGTGATGAGATTGAGGAAGAAGAAGAGGATGAGGATGAGGAAGAAGAGGAAAGAGACGACGATGAGGAAGACAAAGATGAGGCTGCAACAAGTTCCTCCTCTAATGATGGAGGAGCAGATTATGTGTACACTGAGGGTGATTAAGTTGGTGATCAACCCCTTAGTTAGTCAGTCTGTAGGTTGTTTCTATTTTCCTCTCTTGTTTGCTAGGTGTTTAATTTTTTTGAACTACAAAGCCATTGGAGCTCTTTTCTTTTTTGACATGATGTAATTAATCCTTGTTAATTGAACAAAATCTAGTATCTATTACATATTTTTCTATTCCTGGCAAAAAGGGGGAGAGATTCTCACACTTAGGGGGAGTGTTATTGTATGCACTTTGGGGCAGTTATGTGTTTATGAGTGTATCTACATTTAAGGGGGAGACAAATCAGACAATTTCACACAATAATCATGAACACTTAATCATTGCACATTTTAGCATCACAATGCTCTTGATTGTTTATATACATATCTATGATGATCTCAAGGCAGGAATAAGGTATATGTTTTTTGTGATGTAGCTGAAAAGGCTATAACAAGGTGCTCAAGCTATCAAATGTTATATTTTTTCTGTTGCTGAGTAGTCCTTGTTTTCATGTAATTGGGTTTGAGATTTGTAGATGGTAAAATCTTGTATTTAGAGGTTTTGCATGGAATTGATAAAGGGGGAGATTGTTGAGTCATATGTAGTATTATTGTCAATCCCATGGTCAAAACTCCCATGTAATATGTATATGTCTTGTAAGGGTCCATGCCATGTCAAGAAGAAGACCACAAGTGGATCAAAGACTTGAAGCCCAAAGGTTGATGCTTATTGCAAAAATCCTGGAGACTCAAAGGTATAAATCATGCATGCATCATGAGAGGTTTTTGAGTGTGAATGGACCAAAATATTCATCACATCATGCATGAAACCATCTTAAAAAATCCCAAGGTACAAGTCTTGGAGAAGGACCATTAAAGGGAAAAACAAAGTACAAAAACAGGCTACCAAATCGATTGCTAGATTGGTAATAAGTTTCAGCTCAAATTGATTACCAATTTAGCAATTGACTATAGGTCAAATCGGTTACAAAAGTGGTAATCAATTATGAAACTAACTGAGACCAAAAAATTTAGTCCCGAGCACTTTATCCCTTCTTTGTAATTGATTACAACAAGGATTGCAAAAACCCTTGTTGCAAAAACCTAGATTTTTGCAACCCATGTATGAAATCGATTATGGTGTAATCCTTTATTTGTAATCGATTACAACAAGGATTGCAAAAACCTAGATTTTTGCAACCCATGTATGAAATCGATTATGGTGTAATCCCTTCTTTGTAATTGATTACAACAAGGATTGCAAAAACCTAGATTTTTGTAACCCATGTATGAAATCGATTATGGTGTAATCGATTACTAGTTTTGTAATCAATTACACTTGTAATGGATTACAGAACTAGTAATTGGTTACAAGTGCGGAGAAGTGAAAAATATAACTCCGTTTTAAAGTTGTGGTTTAGATAACTTGCCCATTTTAAAAGATTTCAATCCATCATTGGAGAGGGGTCCACGACCCCTCCCTTTAGGGCAATCACTTCAGACATCTTAGAGAGTGTTGAAACCCTTGCCAAAAGTGAGCCTCTTCCTTGAGAAACTTTCCTCTCTCACTATTTTGAGTTGAAAAGAACTTCTCCCCAACTGAATATTGCTCTCTAGCTTCTCTTCTTCTCTTCCAAGGTTACATATATAGAGAAGAGGTGTGTGTTGTCACAAGAGAAAACCTTTGCTTGGCTAAGCTTTAGGAACTCAAGAGCCAAGGCTTGAAGTGGTGTGGGTGTACTAAGGCAAACTAGCTCTACAAAGAGCCCTCCCACTTTGTGCAATTAGCAATATCAACCAACCTATGGTAATATTTTCTTTCCTTTGCATTCATTTACATTTTCATCAATTCTCATATTGATTTGCTTCTGCTGGAGACACTGGAAGTTTACCACACTCGCTAGAGACACCGAGTGTATTGTTGTGTTTGTTGTGTGCAAGTAGTTAGGTTTTGTATGTTTTTTACCTAGGTTGCATTAGAAAATCTAAATAAAATATAACTAAGCTCGGAGGTGAGCTTTAGAAGAGTGGGCATAGGCCATCGTGCTATACTACTATAAATCTCTTGTTGTGGATTAAGTGTGTGATTGCTTGTCCTTTACTCTTATACACATTACTACTCTTGCACATTACTTGTTTGATAAAAAACTTGAGTAGGCACTTTGTAGCACATACACACTTGGGGTAAGCTTTAGAAGATTAAAATTTATCCTAACATTTGCAAAATGGGTTAAAATAATTTTAATATCCTATTCACCTCCTCTAAGATAACCTAATAGGTATTTCAATAGAGAAATTAATCATCTTGTTCCTTGCTATTGTACTCAGTCTTAATTGATTTTGATTGTGATCATGTTTTGATATTTTGTTGAGAGCTCTGATCTGTTCGCCTGTAACTTTACTTTCCTATATGGGGTACTACTAGAGGTGTTGTTGATCTTGGAGGTGATCGTCGATCAAGCTTTCCATACCTTGAGAGTGGCTGACGAATATCACTTTAAGGACAATATATTACACAACCTACACACCAACATATTGATAAGTAATTCTGTCTATTTACTATTTTGTAGATTACTAGTTTATTATTGTTGCTCTTGATTTGGATTGCCACCTTGAACGGATTGAGATTACATCGATATTGTGAGTACCTACATACATTTTTAATCACAATCTATGATTTTGTAGTACTACTGTTAATCATCTACCTAAGTACACTTGAATGATATTCTATATTGGAATGACTGCATCATACTATTGATTATTTGTTGTTTTTGCAACCTTGTGGAAACATCACAAAACTATGTATTATTTCCAATAATCTTAAAGTGGTATTCGGTTTTTGCTGTTTCGAAACTTGCTCTTCACATTGGTAGTATTGACACACATTCAAACTTCTGATATTTAGACATGGATTATACCATAGCAGATGTATCTAAGGTACAATCATTTAATGGTTACTACTTTAAGAGGTGGCAGAAGAGGATTCTCTTCTTGATCGAGATGGCTAATGTGACCTATTTACTATTTGAACAAAGGGTCCGAGAATCTGAGGACCAATTGGAACCTATAGGGTTAAGGACATCTTATAACTGGAATAGAGCCATTAAGATATGCCTGAATCCTATATTGTATGCTTTATTAAATGAATCTGAAGCATTTGATGAGTTCAAAAACTTACATATCAAACTACAAATTGAGAAAGAACTCACAATTAAGAGAATTCAGAGTGATCATGGAGGTGAATTTGAAAATAACAAATTTTGCTAACTTTTGCAATGAATGTGGAATTAGACACAAATTCTCTGCCCCTCAAGGAAATTCGGGCCTCTACCCATCAAGGAATGTGGGCCTCCACCCCTTAAGGAAATTCGGGCCTCTGCTCCTTAAGGAATGTGGGCCTCCACCCCTTAAGGAATGTGGGCCTCCGCCCCTTAAGGAATTTGGGCCTCGACCCCTCAGCAATGAAATTGGGTAAAGGCCCCTTCATAGTAGTGTCGATCCTCAGGGATCCTTATAATTTTGAAGCAAGCCTGATAAATCTCCTAGCATGAACTAACAAGAAAATGAAATCTTGAAGTTCGCTCTACCGATAAAGTAATTCGGTGATAAGTCATCACCCAGCTAAGTCTATCCTTATGGCAATGTTTGATAAAAAAATGAAGCATCGAACATTTTTGACCTTGAGACCAGGCCGCGTAAAGGTTTAGTGAGGACTCCACCTCACAGAAAGGTCCAAATTTCAGCATCACAGATTGCCTACTAAGCATAGGCAAATGTCGATCATTGTTCTATTGCTTGCGTAACATGACAAAACATGAATACGTAGCACCGATCTCTAAAAGGATCTCAATGGATTTCAGAGTTAAGCCTAAAAACTTTCTGATATGCTCTGCTTAGGACGCCATAGGTTTTGTGAGGGACTCTAGGTCTTGCCTCACCAGAAATGGCTGAAATCATTAACATGATAGATTGCCTTTCAGGTATAGGCAAGTGTCGACATCATCCTATAGCCTATATATCATGAAAATTGCCTTTGAATATTGGTTGAAATAGGTATGTAGCATCGATCCTTTGTGATCTCCATGGCTTTCAGAATAAGCCTAAAAACTTTCTAACATGCCCTGCTCAGGCCGTCGCAGGTTCGGTGAGGGACTCTAGATCTTGCCTCACTAGAAATGACCAAAATCGTTGATATAGCAGATTGTCTTCCTGGGTATAGACAGATGTTGACATCGTTCCATAGCCTATATACCATGACAATCATATTTGAAAATTAATTGAAACAAATATATAGCATTGATTCCTCAGAATCTCCATGGCTTTCAGAGTAAGCCTAAAAACCTCTTGACATACCTCATGCTGGCTGTGTAGGTTCGCTAAGTTGAGTTAGTCCCTGACTTTGTAGAAAGGTCTTCACAGATAAACCGCCTATCTGGGGTGTAGGTAGGCATCATCACTTTATAGCCTACGTATTATACTAGCCATGTTTGTAGATTGGATGGTTGAAATAGATACATAGCACTGGTCTCTCGAGATCCCATGGCTATAGAAACAAGCCCAAATTTTTTTTCACAAGCCCTGTTGACAATCCCTTAACCATGAACAAATTACCGTATAGCATCCTGGTTATTCAGACATAGCTGAATGCTGTACATCGATCCATAGTCTATGTATTATCTTAGTGCTAATACCGTTAGGGAGTTTTTCATAATACGTAGCATTGGGTTCCTTGTTATCACAACCCCCATAGCTTCCAGAGAGAGCGTAACAACATCTTTAGTCCCGATCGATCCTTTACTTACACTCTGTCGAAGATGGGATGACTGTAAAGTATGACCCACCTATGATGTCTATTTATGAGGACATAAATGCTTATCACAATTCAATCTATAAAGTCTGTGTAATTTCTAAGGCCATAGCTGGACTGCTATCATGCTTGAAGAATCCTCCTCACAGTAAATGGGTTACTTGTTAGAAAAACCCACCATTGCTTCTCGGGAAATAGCTTTTAACATTTCTTTGCACGTCCGAACCAGGCCACCCTTCCAATTTAAATTTTGGCACAGCCGAGTCCATACTTTTGAACAGCTTACCCTGCATCGGTAATCTTAGTTAGTACTTTATCTACTGCATGATTTACTAATGGCTACCCTGTGACATTTGCTTGGCATCGAATAACGAGCAATGCCATACTTCGATCCATCAAGTCTATGAAATGCTAGCTTTTAGCCATAGTGTTTCTTTTAGTCATAGTCTAAATGACTATCAAGCTTGAGTAGTACTTTCATAGCATGGGTTACTTGTGAGAAAAACCCTTCCATAGCTTCTCGAGAAAGAGCACAACAACATTTCTCTGTAAGTTCTGATCGTTACCGCTCAACAAACCAACCTTTTAGCACCAACCTCTATGACGCTTGCTTATTGGGACATAAGCATTGTGTTGTATTCACCCTCAAACGTTGTGTGTTATACCCATTTAGCAAAGACTGGGTTGCTATCACTTGGGTAAGGCACAACATCCGATCCTATGGGATCCCATCCCAACTTCGAAGAAAGTCATATAAATTCTCCTTGCATGTCCCCCCACCTTGGCAATGTTTAAGTGGGACAAAAATATTATCATGGATCAATCCATAGCCTATGTAGCC
>JAOXJP010228463.1:0-11120 GCA_025762735.1 Platanus orientalis | reverse complement strand
AATCTAAAGAGCCTAAAAACTGTGATCAATACATATAAGCATCCCATCTCTACTCAATTAGCATTTTCATTTTTTCATGACTATTCATATCCATATGCTTGCCTGCGTGCTTATTATACTATTTGTTTTAACTGGACAAATTTCGGCTTGAGAAAGGTATTTTGGTGTTCAAATGAGTTTTAGGATCTAAGTGCAATGCTAAAGAAGAAATAAAATGCAAAAGACCAAGCTTACATCAAAGGGGAGAACTAAAGAAAACTACGCCCAATGATACATATCTATAGCTAGTCTATCGAGTCTCAATATTTGAACTTTTGTAATTTGTTCTTGTATTTTGAGTTTTGTCATGGAATTCCCAAAAGGGGAGATTGTTAATGCAGTAGGCTGTAAATTTCATGAACTGTAAAATACAAAAGTGTATAGACTAGGGCATGAGAATAATCATGTTAGAGTCTCATAAGTTCAAAGGTTGAAGCCGCATGAATAACAAACTCAAGACCTCAAGAAGATATAACGGAAAGCTAGCTAGAACCACACAAGGCATCCCAAAGCATTCACAAGACCATTTCAAGATAAAAAAGGTAAAACAAGTAATGTATGTGAATCGATGGTCTAAGAAAGTGTTTCAAGGACTTAGAAACCTTCTTGGACTAAGAAGGAATGACCTCGAAGTCATTAGAGCCCTCTAAGAACAAGTTTGGGGCCTTTTAGTGTAGTAGGATTGATCCAGACCTTTTGGTTTGATCCAAATAATTTGGATCAATCTAGGATCAATCCAAAGACTCTCAGGTGCACTTTTCTAAGAAAATTAGTATTTTGGATTGATCGATCCAAAGTGCCAAAACTCATTAGAAATGAGTGTAATGGCTAGTAAATCTTTCATAAATGGGAAAAAAATAAACGGGGATCAAATATAAACATTAGAGATGATTCTAATTTAACGGGTAACAAGTCACAAGCCCTTTATAATTAGGGTGAGAGCTATAAAATGAATTGCTTTTGAATATTTTGAAGAAATACGTGGCTCAAATCATCCCTAAGCTCTGAAAGAGATTAAAGTCTTCATTAAGTGCACATAACTCTCTAGAATAAGAAGAGAAAGATCAACATAAGGAAGCCTCCTTGCTCGTGCTCAGACATATCATTAAGAGGCTACTTCAAGAGTTATTCGGTTCGAAAACTCAATCGGGATTCAAAAAGTCACAACTTGCTCAAAAGGAGAGATCCCACACTATGATAATAACTACATCAACCTTCAAAAGAGGTACGTAAATCTATTTAAATTTATATGAAATTGTGATAACTCTCGCCGGAGACACTGGTAGTGTAGACCTAGGTACCTCATCGAAGGTGTAAACCTTTCCCACCAGAGACACTGAGAATAGACCCAACATTATCACCGGAGACACCGATAGTGTAGACTTAACACTTTTGCCGGAGACACCAAAAGTGTAGACCACACTCGCTGGAGACACCGAGTATAGTAGATAGGCCTTATTTAATTTTAGCCTTGATTGTAATTGTTTAATCTTAATAAAATCATCTAGCTCAGTTATGAGCTTTTGAAAGTAGACATAGGCCTTGTGTCAAACCACTATAAAATTATTGTGTTATGTGTGCTTGGTGATTATCTCTAGTAGTTGCATTTAATTCATTGAATTCGTCATTTACTTATTTATTGTAATTGTGCATGCAACAGTTAAAACAATAAAAAGTAAATAAAGGGAATCTATCAACCATGTTCCCGCTCTGCAATAGGTAACACTATAGTATATGACGGAACCTCGTGGTCTATGATTGGTTCAACGAAAAACAATTTTTTAAATCAAAAGTCCTACGCTAAAATTAATCAAGATTAAACAAATTATCAAAAATGGGAGATTAAGAAATTGAATTATCCCATTCACCCCCCTCTAGGAATAATATTGGACTTTCAGGGTGTGTAGTGGTCTTATCCAGCCTGCTTCATGTAAATGGTGATCTACCTTTGTTGTATGTCAGTTTTCATGACATGTGTCCCAATTTATGGCTCTATTTCTAGATCTATTAAAATCCATGTGTCATCCTTCGATAAGCAGATTTTCAGGTTGGTGCCAACAAGGTGCCAATTGATTAACCAAGAAATCTTCTAAGTCGAGTAACTCAACTGAATTTCCCATTTAACTAACTATTTTATAAACACTGATTTGAAGAGATGACCAAAAATAAATAAATGTAGTGTGCCTCTTCCTATAAGGTATCTCTCTTATCTTTTGGTGGAATTGGAGAGAGATATTTGAACAAGAAGAAGAAACGTTGCCCCATGCATTGCACATTTTCACCATTGCATGGGCGTGGTGCACCCCTACCAAAGCTTAGTTTCTTTCTACCCTTGACAAGGTTATGTTTAATAATACTTAACCCTTCCATGGGAAATTAAGAAAAAAGTATTTGAAAGACTTCATTGTTGGGTCTTTGCCAGTTATATCCTCTCAAGAGGGACACTCTTGGACAATGAACACATGGGAGATAGGTGTGAGTCCATAGAACGTGCATACATGTGTACAAAGAGCCGGGGAGTAATTGTGTCCACAGAGAGATTTGAATTCACGACCTAAAACCTCATTCTGATACCACCTTAAGTAAAACAATTAACCGTTTTTCTTAAAACCCTAAGTTTGTGGGAGAGGTTAGAATTAATATACTTAATATATTTCAATACAAACTTCATCTCAAATTTTGAATAAAGCCATCTCCTCAATCATGTAATAATCTTTCCATTCTCTGGTTTTCCTTTTTTCCTTATAATAATGATTGCAGCGATTACATTATTGTTTTCTTTTGTTATTCTTAAAGTTGGTGTTCATCCTCCTCGTATAAATTTAATAGCCCCCATATCCAAATGGAAATCTTCCAAAGATATAAGACTAGATAACTAGAGTATATTGGGTTTTACTTATTTGTTAATTTATTTTTTCAACCATGTTCAGTGATCATTATTGATTCCTGCAGAAGAAAGGTTTTCTATTGATTCAAATGCCTTATAGGGACTGAGGAAGAGGGAAAAAAAGACATGAATTAGGGTAACAAGAAATGTTTTGAAGGCATGCATCAATGAAGGACATGACCCTAGAAGAGATGGACAGCCAAAACCAAATACACAACCATCCTCAGATAGTTGGCATAAAGCTTGGATGACAATGATGAGTGAGATAACGATTACTCGACCACTCAAAGGGGAATCATACCGGTGAGTATTTTATACGCTGACCCCTAACCTACGCCGACGTCCGCCGATGGTCAAGTGGGTGGAAATATCAGTGCCGAAAGGTATTTCTTTCAATTAAATTCTTTTTTTTTCGGGGGGGGGGGGCGTAAAATTCTTTCTATTAAAATCAAAACATCTCTCTTTTCTTCTTTTACTATAGAAAGACGACACCGCCTAAGCGCCTAGTCTATCCAAATCATCTTAAGCTTTTAACGTTTAACAGTTGTGCAAGAACATATAGCTGTTTTCATTTATTTTATTTTATTTTTTCCTTTTTCCTTTTTGGTTGATGAAGTAAGATACCACCAATTACCACACAATCACATTCAACATATGAAAACCAAGATCTATGCAACTGGATGAAAATTTTTGAGCTGGCCATATTCTAATGACTATCCAAAGAATCATATATTTGATAGTTAGGACCTTCAAGTTCATACCTCTACAGCAAAGACATGTCTCCCAACCCCCATCATATCCCTAATTAGAACAAGCATTGCATACTTCACATGACCATCAATTTGTTTACCCAAATTTAAAACCTTATAACTGTCCTGATACAATGGGCCTATTACAATAGTAGTAATGGTTAATGGCAACAGTTATCTTCTAATGCCTTATATACATATAGAATGGGACATGACCCTAAACTTTTATGACTTAATATTTATAATGAGCACAACTACATGTTGAACCACAATTTCCCTAAACTTAT
Organism: Platanus orientalis; assembly: GCA_025762735.1. Taxonomy (NCBI): domain Eukaryota; kingdom Viridiplantae; phylum Streptophyta; class Magnoliopsida; order Proteales; family Platanaceae; genus Platanus; species Platanus orientalis. The sequence continues at coordinate 7,158 of JAOXJP010228463.1, read as the reverse complement.
TTGAATATCTAGTAGACCATTTGGTTATGCATCACATATTTTTTTTGTCTGTTCTTTTGTTCAATTTGGAACAAATCATAAATAATAACACATTAACATCCGTAAACTCCATGCTTTTGCTTTTGGTTTTGGTTTTTGTCTCAAATTTGACTTTGCATTTAGATTATCCATGTGAGCAAGCACAAGGCCATTAGAGGATGGTTGTAACAAATGCAAGGCATTGACATCATAGCCTCGGGACTTCACAAAATGTCTTGATCAGCCCACCTACTCGAGATCAGATGTTTTGTGGAAAAAAGCTTCTTTATCGTCTCCATGTAGGGCAAAGAACACCAGCTTGTTTCTTCATTATTGATATAAACCCTACTTATTTCTTCACTTTCTATTCACTTTTGATGACATCTTGATTTTGTTAACAAGAAGTAAGCATTATTGATTGGGTGCATAGCTATTTAGGGGAGGAGGTTAAGGATCTATGGTTTCAATGTATCTTCCATGAGCATAGTGTTGGGATCATTTTACCTTCTTCTTCACAAAAGAGACAAGATGCAATAAAATCAACAAGCAAAACAAAGAAAGGAATCACACACAACATAAGATTTAGGTGGAAAACTCCAGTTTTGGGAAAAAACCACAGAGTCACAGAGAAAACTTTCACTATCTGGAAGAAAAACTCATCCAAAGACATTTTAAAATTTTCAAAAACTCTCTATTCACACGCAATACATATGTGGATATGGTTTGGATTTGATCTTGTTCATAAAAACCGGGTTTTAAAAAAATTTATGATGGCTTCACCCCCAGATCCTCATTGGCAAAGGATTCACATTTCTTCCCTTCACCCAAAAATTTTCATACTCGGGTTTTTCTTCATGTTGTAACCGTTTAGATTTTGGTTTGAATTCTTGATGCTAACCCAAAAAATCAAACTTCACACACTACACATACTGTTTCTTCGTGTTTAAAGTCTTTATTAGTCTGAAAAACACCCAAGGTCTTGATATAATTGGCTTGTTGAGAGAAATTTTACAGGACATACATGGAAAATAACATAAGTTACGAGTTTAGAATGTTGCTAACTCGAAAGAAAATACTTCAGCATAGGGAGAGCATGACATCAAAATATCGGATGAGATAACCATCATTCATAACCATTCTCAGATTTCAGAAAATGTCAATTAACTTTAAAGTGCCATCATATCACTGTCTTTAGTATACAAAAAGCTAAATAATCAAGCTATTATAGTCGTATATAGTAGTTTTCTTCATCCTCAAGGTTATTGTCAGCTCACTCCATTGTGGATTTGATAGCCAACTTTGTTCACAGAAGAGTTGCTCCCAATTATTACGAGTCGGTGTCATGTTAACGAGATGGGAAACATGAGAACCATTTCATTATAGAACCATTGGAAGAAAATAGTCAACAAGCCTCCAGGGACGTTTAAAAGCTTACTTTGTTCAGCATTATGATGACTACTAAAATTGCAGATAGAATTTTCCTTGTTAGTGTTAGTTTTGAGGAGGGATTAAAACAATAAATAAGTTTAATTAGTTCTCAATTATCATTAAAAAAATAATGATATCTCAAGGAGTCATTTGCGAGCTTGCATTTATGAGCTTGCACGAACTAGCTCATTCGCGAGCTTTCCATTCACAAGCTTGCCATTCATTCATGAGCTGCTTATTCGCAAGAATCAGACTTGTTTTACTCACAGACTTCAAAGTTAGTTCATTCGTGAGGTACAAAGTTTGCTCATTCGCTAGCTACAAAATTTGTTCATTCGCGAGCTATTTGTTCAGTTGCAAATTACAAGTTGTCTTCCACCTTAGTGTCTAAACTAGTTCATCTAAAGCTAGAAGGTGTCGTTATCACATTTGTTGAAGGTAGTCGAGGCCTCCCAATATGTGCAAGGGATTTTAGTCAAACTAACTTCGAGATATAATCTAGCACACGTATAACACAGCGGAATAGCAAGGAGAAGAACACATTGTCTCCTTTGTTGGGAAAAACCCTAAACTTCACCAAGGAAGGGAAACTCGTTCTAAAACTTTTATTAATGAAAAACTGAATTGCCTTGAAGGCTATAATGGTTTAAATAGAGAAAAGAAACCCTAATTCGTGTTAAGCACGAAATTAGGCTAATTTGGTAAATTTTACCCAACATAGAAAAATAGAAATAATAATAAAATCAAATACTACTTTCACTAAGAAACATCCCAAAACAAACGGAATCTTATTTTGACTTCTAAATAGAAAGTTATAGCGAAAAGGAAAATTACTGAAAATAGCAAAAACGTTGATTTCAGGGCCTTAACGAAGGAATTTATGCTAAAAAGGCGGTGCTCACGGTAAAATAGTGAGTTTTGATCCTCGCAAAATTTCGCTTAAGCTCACCAAATTTCACACAATTCCGTTCTCGGGGCTCGTGATTTCTACTAGAGCTTTTTGCTCTTCTTGTATGTAATTCACAAAACTGCTTATGGCATTTGTTCTATATCAACGTAGAACCCTTGTCTCTCGACGAACTTGAACAATCCGGCAGAGATGAACAAACTTCACAAGTTACTTAAACCCATATTTAAGTTGGGTTTTCCAAAAACTCATTAGTTTAGGATTCATCCATTTTTCAAAAAAATCGTATAACGCCATTACAGGTTCACATAAATCAACAAGTAAGCATCTCGAGAAGATCAAAGTTATCTCTCACAAACGAGAGTACCGATCTTCAAGAGGAAGTTCATCCACGGTTGCACATGAACTCTTACAAGTAAAAGTGCTAACCGTGAAGAGTGTTGCTCAAAAACTATGCATTCTGTCTCTTAAGGAGATTGATAGTCGGTTTAAGCATACCGATATTTGATCTGCAGATTCCAGTGCAGCAAGAAGAAGAGGAAGATAATAGAGTTTCTAGCTCATTGACGTCTTGATTTGCTCATCCTTCGGAGTTTATAAACTCTAGTATTTTTCAATGGTGGTGTACCACCTCCCATTCCTGTATTCTTCTACCTTATCTTGGTTCGTAGTGGGGTATACCCGTTCTTCAGAATTTAACAACTCCATCAAGAACATAGAGGTGGAAAACCTCTCTCTTTTTCCCTTTCTCTCTCTGGTTTCACCCCTGGTTTTCACATGGTTTCCTTCTCTTCTCTTTTGTGCTTCGTACGCACATTCTGTAGAGGGAGAGGAGGGCCCGATGAATGAGTTCATTAGCCATATCTTAAAAGAGCTTGGTTATCTCCCCCTCTTGACGTAGATAGCCCACTACAAGGAGCAAGCTGCCCAGCACGTCACCTGCCTTTTTCAAGCTCACAGGTCATTAATTTGACCAACTGACACACCTTGGTCAGTGTGCAAATTAGACAAAGGAGTGAGAAGGGCATTCACCATGCCTATCTGCGAATGGATCCTACGACTCATTCGCATGCCCTATTCGTACAAGGCGTCTGTGCCTTTATATATGTTAAAATATATTAACAGCTAGAAGAGAATAGAAAACTGTGTTGTGTAGTTGATGTGTTTTCATGACAGAGTAAAGCAATAGCTATTGTGTTCTCGGTATCTTCACACGATTATACCAAGAGCTTTAACATGTATTTTCTTGTAATAAAATATAACAAACTACTTGATATATATATTGATGATGCAGATGGTAGAGCTGTCCCGTGAGTACCTGTACAGACAGAGAGAATGAGAAGAAAGGTCACTGTGTGGTGCCGACCGACACCCCTCCAATGTTTTAGTCAAATTCTTTCTTCTCAACCAAAATTAACATATAAATTGTAGTAGAATTACTTGCGTACTTTAGGATGGAGGTTGGGTGTTTTCATACAGAGCTTGGGGGACACCTGACCAAGAATATTTCCTCTAGATCATTTTTCAGGACAAGCATTGTGTTGCCATATCAGTTTAGCTAAGATATCGGGATTGGATTTCCGATGGGACCTTTGACAAGGATATCAGGATCCGTAAGTAGCTTACTTTAACTGCTTCTGTGTTTCACAAAGTCGATAGTGCTGACCCAAGTTCGCGTCCTGAGTTATGTTTGGGTCTGCCATCCCAAGCCAACTCGTAGTACTGAACTCTTACTTCTGGCCAAGTCGATTTGCATGTTGAGTAGTTCATCATATATAACAGAAGATTATTAGAGTTATAGATGAACCCCACATGCTCATGGAAGCTGTAGGCCTAGTGGAGAGAAGGTTATTCGAAAGTGAGGGAAAGTAAGCGTAGTATTTCAAGAAATATCCAGCAGTGTTACAAGATGAGGTGGAATTATCTATCCAACCAGAATCATTCGGACTTCTGAGAGAAAAATGGTTATATGATACAGGATGAATATTTGGTGGCTTGAAGAACTACTGGTTCTAACGTTCCTAAAAGTTCTATGGTAAGCTCACTCAAACACGTGACTACCTATATATATCAACCCAAGCTTCAGCCGTTAGTCTCCAATTTCCCACCCCCCCCAAAACAAAAAAAAAAAAACATGGGTAAACCTCCATGTGGCACACTAAATGCACTCCCTTGGCATTAAGGATCTCACCCAAGGTTTGTGTTGTGAACGAGCCAGACCACCACCTGAAGAAGCAGGCATCTGCTAATATTTCGGGTGTTGTCACCGGGGAAACCCCTTTTTCAATTAAAGGGTCAGTAACCCAGACCTAGGTGCCAAAACCATCATATTGGGCACTGCTCCAGCATTAAGGATTGGAAGTAGTAATTGCTCCAAAGCTTTGGAAGCTGTCCAAATCAGGTGCTCCCACTCCCACTTCACCTCTAGTACTTGGGCCCACTCGAGTGTTTGCTTTTACCCTTGGAAGTAATGATGGCGCCATATCAAGTGCACCACACTCCTGATGTGACCACTCAGGAGGGGGAATCAAAAACCTCCAAAAAGTGAATTGATTCTGCCCCCCGAGTGGTCCCATCAGGGGTGTGGCACATACGATATCATCCCCTCTGGTGTTGCTTGCATGTCATGGGGCTGCCTGGGCCACCTACCCGCAATCCCCATGTCCACCATGCATCTAACATTGCTCCAAACTGCATGCTACCGTTGGCCAGGCTGCTCGGCCACCTGCTCAAGCAGCCTGTGTGCTTGACTTCTCCAAAGTCGGATGTCTGGATCTACCTATTCATGCCCATTTGTCATCACCCAATCCCCTCCTTCGACTGTAAATATACCGGTGCCGAACCAGGCCTTGGGATGCTAACATATAGACATATGATGAGTTAATGAGCCAAGTCCCAATATAGAAAATCACATGCAGCTAAGAAAATGATGAATATTAACCATGCATTTGCTGATCTATCCTAAGCCAAGAGATTTAGCAGCTAATGACATGTCTAAACACAAAGGATCTTGGCACTTCTTAAAACCTGATACTCTTGAGTCATGTTACTTCATCCAACTTTCTTATATAAATTTATACAGGATTTTAAACACTTAGTACAACATTGTACCGGCACACACTTCCAAACTTCCAATAGAATTCCTAATGTAATGATATGTTTACAGGGTTCTTACCAACCCAAGAAGAATGATAATGACACATGTAAGATTCAAAAATTTTATATATATCTATAGATGCTTAGGTGGATTGTTGAGGTATTCACATAATTTCAGATATTTTGTTTTTAGTTAGCAAGAAAATCCTCTACGGGTGTCTCGTTGTGGACACCATCCTGGATACCAAATCCTGAACAGAACATTTATTTCAAAGATAAAATAGTTAATAGGGCATGATTTAGGTGAATGGATAAAAAATGCTCACCTTAACGAATGCTAACCACTGCTCCTTGTCAGGCGGCAGACACATCAGTGCCAAAAAGTGAATATGTGCCCCCAAAAAAGTGAATCACTTTTCAATACTGATGTGTCCACCCCTAACAAGGAGCAGTGATGAGCGTTTGTTAAGGAAAGCATTCATGAGCCGATCCCGTGGTATCCGTATGGCCAAATCTGTTACCACAATTTGTTCTGTCGTTCAGTTGTATTGGGATTTAGGAGGAAATCTGAGATCTATTAGATCAGAGTCATCAGACCAACGCTTTAAGGCCTACTCGGATTTGGTATTGCCCTGTACTGACTGTTTGCGGTTTATGCATATACATGAACTGACACGTGGTATAAAAAGAAAATCAATTACAAAAGAAGTGATCACCTTTTTTACACCACGTGTTGGTGATTACATATGGGAAGATCATAGACTGTCATTAAGGGGCTTACCAAATCCCTGCCATTTAACATAAAAAATAAAGCCAATAGGGTCAACCCACCCATCACTACGAAGAGACCTAAAGACTTTCCTTTCTTACGCGGTATGCCTAGCCAATCAAGGACTTGTATCCTCTGCGCCATCTTACGACGCCGGTGGGGCCATACACAAAGGGGGTGGGGCCATACACTTGACCATTAATTCCTTCTCCTCCTACACGAACGAGTTTGGAATCCAGTGCTTTCACAGACGACCCTTTCTACAGTAGCGACTCACCTCTCAACGTGGTAGTTGGGGAGACGATGGGCGCCCGTCTACTGCAAGAAATTTCGAAGAGATCAGGCTCCATAGGCAAACACATCAGATCTAGTCTTGGGCCATGTGAGATGGTTCATATATCCCATCGTGCCAAATATAGGCAGGCTTTCCATATGCTCATATAACTTGGCAAGACCAATTCCCCTGATCTTCCTCGTCTCAGCGTCCACAAAGACATTGCTGGTCTTATGGCCTCTATGAGCTACGACCCTTTCACATTTTTCGTCTTCATGTAGAAGCATCCCATTTTAAAAACACCGAAGCTCCTACCTTGCATGAAGATGAAAGAATCAAGACTACAAATTAATGGGCTTGAATCCATAAACTAGGAAAGTATCATCTTTCCTATTGCACCATCTTTTGCTATCAACCAAATTCTTGTTTCTAACGATCTTAGGGTTTTAGATGTAAAATACATCTGATGATCGTCAAGGTTGAACATCTCAGCCTATTTCTGAACCTATAATTACATTATTTAGTACATAAAATTACATTATTAATGGACGTGAGATCCATTAAAGCTCTGATCTTTTTCTCCATGTGCCCCATTTCTAGGGGTGGGCATGGGCCAGGCTCGGGCTGGGCCATGGTAGGCTCGGGTCCGGGCCTCAAATTATAGAC
>JAOXJP010228462.1:0-11121 GCA_025762735.1 Platanus orientalis | reverse complement strand
AAGTAAAAATAGATGAGCTATTTAATCACCATATAAAAGTTGCAGCAAACAGAATCTGGACATAAATTATCATTAAAAGGCTATTCATGAAAACAAGGGACCAGAGAGAGGGTATACAAATCAAGCTCCAGGGAGATACCTGGAGAAGATCAAATAGACTGGATTGCTGGTTCTCAATCTGAAGCAGCTGCTCGCGGATCAAAGACAAGTCCTCATTGTCTTTGCCGTTTCCATATATCTCCTCAGTAGCATTGCTCATTACAACAGTAGATTCAGAGCTATCCTCATGAAATGGAACCACACGAGTCCCAGACCTCAACCCACCAAGCTTGTGCATCTTGTTATCACAGTTCTTGCTGAAAAGAACATGTTTAGTTTCAGGCCGCCTCGAACACCTATTACTCTCAATATCTCCTAATTCCAGAACTCTCCCATCTCTCTGTTTATTATCATCCTTGCAGACTGCTGTGAACGAGGGAGCATGTGGAACAGCAATCTCAATTTTCCAATCAGAAGGCTTCTTGCAGTCCAGTTTACGGAACAAGGCTGGACTTGATTTCCTTTCATTACTTACTAGAGGGCTCCTTTTTCTAGCATCAGTCAAAGGTGAACCATTTGGCGGAGGTGACCTGACTGTAGGGATGGCATTTTTCCTTGTTTGGGGAGTTTCAAAACCTGAAGCACCAGCTGCACCACAGCTTCTGGAGCCAAGTGTGATGCGTCTGTCACTGGCATTCTCTGTCCATGTCAACCAGAAGAACATGAATAAAGTGACATCGTATGGGTTTTACCTAAGGATGTTACAGTTAGACAAATCTACAAAAGGGGGAATAGGGAAAACAAGAAAGACAAATGCAACATAAGATAGCTGATCAAATCATCAAATTGAGCAAACAAACTATACCCATCAGAGCAGCAAAAAAAAAAAAAAACGGCTCCTTGGATACTGTCAAATCTAGATGAGGAATAGTAGGAGTTCTCCAAAATAATGAGAATGAGATAACTACCAGTACCAATTCCTGATTCCAAGCAAATAACTAGTTCAAGAAGTTTCAAATAAAAAATTGGGAAACAAACGAACCCAATGGTTCTTTAGAAGAAGAAAGTTTAGAAATTAGCAGTTATCACTAAAAACATTAAACAGTGAACAAGAACTCCTTTACCTCTTGAAGAAGATTTCGATTGGGATGGGGGCGAAATCTCATCAGAAAGTCCAGGAACATCCTTCCAGGCTTCCAACATCCTATTCATAGTATCCCGAACAGCCTTCACCTGTAACATTGAGACCCATTAAAATCAAATTTCATAGAAATCAAGGAAAACCCACGAATAATAACCAAATTAAATAGGAAATCAACCTTCCCCTGACCTTATCGAACCTCCGAGCCTCAAAAGATGTCAAACACGAGGACTTGAACTCAGATAACAAATTCCTCTCCACAATAGCCAACCTTACGAAAGCCTCTGCAGCAGCCTTCCTCGCCGCCCAATCTTCACTACCCAAGAACTCAATCATACAAGGAATCAAATTTCCCAACACATTACGACACGAAGCACCACCGACCCCAACAACGCAGCCAATGAGCGATAACAGAGCCGGCTTTGCTTTAAAGCACTCACTCTTCAGTAACTTCACCAACCTCGGTAACAGCCTCTGCAACTGCACCGCCTCCAGCTCAGGCGAAGCCTCGATCGCCGAAGCTAGACAAAGCGCCGAACCCATCTGCGCATTATAGTCCTGTTCGAGCAGAAGGGCCTCCATCAACGGTTTCATGAGCACCGGAAACGGCGGCCTAGTGTGGGAAGCCATCGCCACAACGGCGTCGATACAAGCAGATCGGACAGCTGAATCAGGATCCCTGAGCCGGCGAACGACGTTGGAGAGCATTTTAGAGAGGAAAGGGGAGAGAGCGTCGCCGTGGGTCTCGGAGAGGAAGCCCAGTAGACGGACGCATTGTTTCCGGACGGGGGTTTTCTCAGAGGAATCGGTGGAGTAGATGCAAGTGAGGAACGGGGAAAAGGAGTCGTGGGTCAGATTTCGGGCGATTGACTCGAGTTCGGTGGTGGCGACGGCGAAAGTGTCCCGGTCGGAGAGCTTGTTGAGGCAGGTGATGACCCGTTGCTTCAATTCCAGAGTTGAAGAGTTTTGGGGAGGACTCGGTGGGGATCTTTTGGGGAGAGCCATTGGTAGAGAAGGGGAGTTCCGTGTGTCAGATTCAGGCATTAGCCGATTCGGGTTGAAAGCGGTGGCGCCACCAACTTCCCGGCAGCATCGCCGGGCTTTTTCCTGTGTGTCAGACGGTTTCTTGAGAGTGTGTGCTGGTTTATCCTTGGGACTCCGCAGCGTCCGCTGCGCTTTTAAAGCTACGTCTCGGAAGAGGAGCAGTGGGAGGTGAAGTGGAGTGGGAATTTTAATGTTATTTTTTCACTTAGATCAATGCGGTTCTTTACTTCTGGACCAGTAAGCATCGCTGGAAATTCTTTTATTTATTTACTTTTTTAATTTACTTAATAGTATCGTAGTGGGACTTGGGGATAAAGAAGTAGCATAAGAAGTGTTATTTACCTTAATTTATAGAATTAGGTATGATAAATAGTTAGTTTCTTAATAAATAAGAAAAGATGAAAGGAGAATTATGCATCATGAATGCAAGGACTCAATGGATTTGGTAGGATAACTTAAAGTTAGTCTAAAGTAAGAATGACATTAAAGGCCAACACATCAGTGCCAAAAAGTGAAAAGCATCCCCAAAAAGTGTATATCATTTTTTTGGTGCTGATGTATCGGCCCCTAATGTCATTCTTATTTGGAGAATGGTTATTTGTTTTGAGATAGACCTCCGACGGTGTGCCACTGATTGACACATGGGTGTCAACTAATTATGGGTGTCAACGAGTTGAACTGAATCAGGTAGCATGGCTCATAAAATAAATAAATAAAATAGGCACAACAGTCCAATGACTTATTAGCGATGCTCGGCTTAATGTCACGGACTCAGTTTCTCCAAGTTCCTAAGACCGTGTGGTATTTGTGCTATGCTTGTTTATAGACGAGTCAGCCTAGTCCATACTCATACTTAGTCACAATACTAGAAAAGAGTATAAGTAATTTCTCAAAGAATAACACTTTACTACTATTCAACAAAATGCACAACTTGGAATACTTCTTGATTCTTGATTTTTCACAAATGAGGGGTCATCCCCCTTTTATAGCCCTTATGACTCCCTTCTTGGTGTCTAAGATCTTTACAAGTGGTAACCATCTAAGGGTTAAGAGTTTTCTACATTTTCTTTATAATTTCTTTCCACCTCCTTTGGTGGAATTCTCTAGAAACCCCAAAATCCTTCTTTTAGTTCCTAGGACCTTCTCTAAATCCCTAGAATCTTCTAGACACTACTAGAACCTCTTTGTGTCTTCTAGAACCTTCTACAAACATCTTGATCCTTCTAGAAATTTCCACATTGTTCTAGAATATTCTAGAACCTTCTAAAATATTCTAGGACCTTTTAGAATCTTCTAGATTTCTTTAAAACCTTTCTGATCCTTCTACATTATTCTAGATTAATCTAGATTTTTCTAGATATATTGTTCCTAATACACTAAATCTATTGGTGAGGGTCCCCAAAACCTCTCATTACCATGTGGATCGTGACATTATGCTCACTTAAGAAACGAGTTTAAATCAAAGCTCAAGCTCGATTTTGTAAACTTAAAACAAGCTTAGGCTTGACTCGTTTAATGAAACTCAGTTCAAGCTCCAAAACTCGGTAAGTGTGCCATTGATTGACACATGATGTGTTTAATCAAAATAAATATTATGTCCAAGATTTTGGAAACACATGGAATAACATGGGTGGGAGTTAGATGAAATTTCAAATTCCCACCCATTTTAGTCTAGCGTCCTTAGTATCCTGGACAAGACATTTGCTTCAAATTTGGTGGCTCTTTTCGGATGCTTATGTTTTAAACTGTGAATTTTTTTGGACATTTTAACCTCCAACCAACATGTGTCAACTTTTAATTCATTACAGACACTTTTTCATCATAGAAGATTTGCGGATTTTGCAAAGGAAGCAAATGTTATACTCCTAATTTGTCTACTCCTTTGTACTATCTATCAGACACAAAGAATGGGATGTATATGGTTAAAACAGTTCTAAAAAGAGAACATGCCAGCTTTTGTTTATGGGAGTATGGGAGAGAAGACAAATTGGGAGTAGAACATTTGCTATCTCTTGAGAAACTCTCCTTGACTTGAGGATGGCATTGATTATCAAGTATCTATGCTTAATTTTGGAGGGAGACTCCTCTATGTTTATTATCTCTCAACATCTAGAGCATTCCACATTTTAATATCATCTCTAACCTTCAATTCCTAGCCTCTTCTCTTGAGTTTTTATAAAGGTTAGCTAACGAAATGACTAAGTGGGGTTCTCATCTTCATATAACTATAGCATGGTACTCGAATATTCTTGAATAACTTTAAAGAACCATTGATATCAACCTTTGTCCATACTATTAAACGACCATGCTATTATATATTTTCTTCTTTTTTTCTTATTTTTTGGTAATAAGGCATTTCATTAAAACAAGAAAAAGGGGTGAGAATCAGAAGATTCCCCCTTAGAAACCATCTTGGACAATCCCACCCAGCAAAGGGGTTTCTCAAACCCCATTGCCCCTTATCATGCGTCATACTATTATAAGTTTTGTTTCTATGCAAAATACAAGCATCATCAAAGGAGGACATTAGTTGTTTGGATTCAAGAAAGGTATTCCAGAGGGACCAAGGGCAAGAAATGAAGCTAGCATTCACTATGTTAACTATTTGTAATGATTTGGAGAGAATAAAACTTTTTTGTTGAAGTCTGGCCAGTTAATCGAAGCCTCCACACAAGAGCTTCCATCTTCGCTTCCAAAGGAGCCTGCCATTTTGTCTTCACACTAACTGAACCCAACCACCGCCCATGCATAGTAATAGCAATTGCTCCCATCCTTGATGTTGTCTGGTCAAGAGGCGAAGCCGCATCCACATTGATTTGAACATACCCTTCATAAGTTTATGAACAAAAAACTCATTACGGGTCAAAAACTTATCATGGGCCTGATCCCTCGTTAGTTGACTTCTCTTAAGGTCCCTGCAAAGCCTATAAAAAGACCATTGCACTTTCAAGGGATTATATTGCATTCTATTAAATATCAAGTTATACATGTTAATCCAGATTTACCAGCATAGGATTGAAATATTTTGAAGTAGCATACGAATTTGACCCTTGGGCCTCCCCAAATGAGAGATCCAATAATCAAACCACCTTGAGAATGAGTGAGTTTCTCGATTTCGACCTCCCAGTAAGGGCATACAACAAGACCAAAGAGATGATGCAGTGGGACACAGAACCAAACAATGCAAAACAGTCTCCTCATACAACCTGCATAGTGGATAGAGAGGATTTATAGACCTGACTCGTTTATGGAGTTTGCTGGCAACAACAAGGACATCATGACACACCTTCCACATGAAGATTTGAATTTTTTGGGGGACTTCTAAGGACCAAATGCATTTTCATCTTTTTCCATAGTCCACTTCTAGTCTAGGATGGTGTAGGGATGTTAACAATGCATATGCTGACTTCACTGAAAGATTTCCTTTCGATTCAAACCCCCAAATGATTTGATCCACTGGTAACAGGTGGTTGATGGATGTATGCAATATAGCATCTTTTTCAACAAGACTAATTAGATTTTCAATATGGGCCAAATCCCATAATTTTGTTGTCGGATCAATTAGATCCATAACAAATTTTATCTGACGGTCTCATGGGGGTTAAGATTCAATTTTGCCATTGGGAAGGTCTTTGAGCCAAGAGTCTGACCAGAGATCAATTTCTTTGTCATCCTTCACCAACCAAAGACAACCTTTAAGGAGGAAATCCTAACCTTTCATTAGACTTTTTCACCCCCAAGAACTGCTTCTCCTACTTGAAATTCTGAGGAAGTGTTTGGATGGGAAGTATATTGACTTTATCAACCTTGCCCATAGGGAGTTTGGGAATGTTAACAACCTCCACGCTTGTTTAGCCAATAAGGCTAAATTGGCAAGATGGAGGTCTCTAAATCCCATACCCACTTGACCTTTTGGGCATCTCATGGTATTCTATTTGACCCAATTAATTTTTCTCTCCTGTTACTTTTGCCCCCACCAAAAATTCCTTTGATAATTATCAATTAGTTGACACATTCTTTTCAGTATTTGAAAACACGACATAGCATAAGTAGGAAGAGAACCAATAACCAATTTCAAAAGGATTTTTTTACCTACTAGGGATAGAAACTGAGCTTTCAAACTTTGGATCTTACTCTTGGCCCAATTTTCTATGTACAAGAATAGATTTACCTTGTTCCTCCCTTTGATTGATGGAAGCCCCAGGTATTTGGAAGGATTGGGTGTTTCCTAAAATCTTAACAAGCTGGTCAATTCTCAACAAGTAGTGTGCGGGGTATTGTGGCAGAAAATCATCTCTGACTTTGTCAAGTTCGCAAATTGGCCCAACGTTTATTGAAACTCTTGTAATCCTTCTTTGAAGCTTGTTCATTTGACAAATGAGCTCTACGAAAGATATAACAATCATTAACAAAGAGTAAATGAGAAATTGATGGACTATGTCTATGAATTTTAATTCTCTAAATTAATTTATTTTCTTCTAAATGATGTAGGTCAGCTGATAGTTTTTCTGCACACATGATAAATAGATAAGACGAAAGAGTGTCACCCTGTCACAATCCCTGAGTTGCCTTGAATCGTTTCCTTAGTTGTCCATTTAGCAACACTTGAAAAAATGTAGTGAATATACATTGGTATATGAGTTGTTGTCATTTTTGTCTGAATCCCATTTTGTTCATGACTTGGATTAAATAAAGTCACTCCACATGATCATAGATCTTACAAAGATCCATTTTAATTATCATGATCTGAGCTTTTATTTTGTGAGCTTGCATATGGTGAAAGAGTTCATGGGCTATAAGTATGATATCAGAGATCACCCTTCCTAAAGTAAAAGTTCATTTGTTTAATGATACGATCTTGAGAAGAATCAATTTAATTCGATTTGCCAACACCTTTGCAACAATTTTGTATAACACATTGCAAAAGCTGATTAGGTGAAACTACTTGTGGCTGGACAATTTTGCTTGGGAATCAGCACCAAGAAAGTTTGATTAATCCCCTTGTACCATTGAGGACATCCATAACATATTTTGTTATGCTAGTCCCAATCGTATACCAGTACTTTTGATAGAATCCTGCAAGGCATCCATCTGGTCCTTGAGCCTTAAGAGAACTCATCTATCTATTCATATTTGTTAAAGTTGGTTAAATACCTTACCATGTACTAGATAATGTATTTTATTAATTTTGGTGGCATGATTGGTACAAAGAAAAGAGTCTTCAAATATTTGGAGTATTTGAGAAAGGAAAATTGAAAAAACGGAAGTTGGGAAAAGGGTTTAGTGGGGTTTTATATACCTAGGGTTTTCAAGACTATGGTAAAAACTTGTTTTTTAAAAAGTGGTTGATTTAAAATAAAAAAAAAAAAAACAGATGATTCATCAAAACTGAACGGTTTCTACAAAATATCAGTTTTATGTGGTTTTTGATGTAATCGTAAGGCTACAATAAACTAAATGGATGATTGGTTTAGATTTAACCGGATTTGACCATCCGTTGGTCTTGCTTTCTAAAGGGAACAAATCTTCTGTGTAGGATTTGGTATCCAGGATGGTATCTTGAACACCATAAGACGACACGTGGAAGAAAATGGGTGGGAGAACATTTGCTCCGTTTTCAAAACCATGTTTAATAATTGACTGCATTGAATTGGTCCTGATCTAGACAATGTGGCTTTCGGGGTCACGAATGTCAACCCAAAGCCAACCCATCTACCAACCCGGCAGAGGTACACAAACCAGAACCCAGGCGGGTTCACGGGTGCAACCCGATTTTACTACCTCATACAGCAAAGTTAGAAGGGATGATGGCAGAAGATGACATCCCAAACCTGTTTGTATACTGATAATATCAGAACCCACCATTCAGTGGGTGAAATCGAAGATGTATTAATCATCTGATACAGACCCTCTTAGCACCATGAACCATATGATTAGCGGACCCATCAAACGGTTCCATGACCACCTACCAAACTAACTACCTACTCTCATGTACTACACTAGAGTGGGGCACTTTCCATTTAAAGCTGGAGTCTACGAGTTTTAACACGAGGAAGAAGACTGAATTTGGGTCATTAGTGGGGCTCAATTGTGCCTAATCGTGGAGGGTGATTTGTTAGAAGTCATTACCGAATTTGGGTCATTAGTGGGGCTCAATTGTGCCTAATCGTGGAGGGTGATTTGTTAGAAGTCATTACCCTCCTCTCCGATTCTAATAAAGAAAGTCATTGGATCATTAGTGGCCTCATCCATAATTATATATCTTCACTCTATACTTTGATTATGTTATTTGTGTCCCAAGTCAAACGATGTGCTAAATCGGTGGCTCATCAGTTAGCAAACTTTGGGCGGGCTTAAAAAATGTTAAATTTCTAAGTCTCGATTCCTCCTCCTGGTTAAAATTATAGGATGTAGCCGCCTTAGAGCATACTTTTGTTCCTTGATATGTTTGTCTATTTAAAAAAAAAAAAAAAAAAACTTGAGTTTGGTGTTTGTAAGAATCCCGTGAGTATAGATAAAATCTAATGAATGTGGAAGCAGAAAAAGGGATGAAGTGGAAGAGAAATTAAAAATAAATAATTAAATAATGCATTACTACATATCCCATAATTATAAGGGAAGATGGGGCAGACGATAAGTTATAATCATGTGACCCCATTAGAGCCAGTTTGGCCAATTTGGCCTATGCTGTTGCTATCCCACTGTGTTGTTTGCGTCAATACAGATTTTTTTTTTTTTTGTTTTTTCCTCTCCCTTCTTCTTCTTTTTTTG
Source organism: Platanus orientalis (assembly GCA_025762735.1). NCBI lineage: Eukaryota > Viridiplantae > Streptophyta > Magnoliopsida > Proteales > Platanaceae > Platanus > Platanus orientalis. The sequence goes on along the minus strand of JAOXJP010228462.1, from coordinate 2,126 downwards.
GTTGTTGTCTATGAATATTTTAAAAATTAGAAACATGCCAACACTACCACAGTTAAAATTAAATTATAACATTTACTGTAGCAATCCAAATTATGTAATCTCCTATGCTTTCAAAACTTGAGTTTTGCCAATCTCATAGCTGATTGATCAAGTTACTATCATAAGAAATCCACAAATCTTTTAAAGAGTTTGTTAATGAGACTTTGCCATCTTCCTCCGTTGTCGAGAGGAATGGATCATGTTTCAATTTATGTTCCACTGTAACAGGGTCTAATTTTCAACTTAATTTGGAGTCTGAACTATAATTCAAAAAAACTGTAACGTAATTGAATAAATAAACTACAATTAAATCTCATTGACAAGAAATACTCACCAAGTGAGAGAAGGAAAATAAAGAGGCCTCACATAATAACTAAATCTATTAGAAATTGGATTTTCTAAATTACATGACTAATTTCATTTACTAACCAACTACCCACTACTTAATTGAAATCAATTTAAACTATGTTACTCATTAGCACCTGGAAATGGATTCAAGTTTCAACAATCCATATGTACACAAGACCAGTGTATATTAGTTACAAAATATTCTTATATATGGCCAAGATTTATGTAACCGTAATCCTCGTTGTTTACTAATTGGCGAAAAAAGCAGGGGAAACTGCTAGATTTAACTTTGAAGTAGATATATTAGGTAGTCCTGTTGATTCGTAGCTGATGGTAATAGCTAGTCTATATTGGATAACGACTACATGCCTCTTTCAATTTTAACCATACACCCAGTGGAATCATATAGCAGATCTGCTAGGCTAAAAACTGCTCAATCTTCAGCTTTAATTTAGTTCATCCATTGCACTTGTGTTTCTGCCCTTCCAAAAGGAATACAATCAGATGGGGGCTGATTTCTGAACTTACAAATGTTCTGTAGGCACCATTTGGTGCGCCAGCGACTGGAGCTTGTGGCTAGGCACTTGAGAACATTTTTAACTTTTAAGAAAATAAAATTAGGGGTTTCAAAGGGCCAAGCTAGCTTGGTTTGGCTTGGAGCTCGGCTTGTTATGAACCGGACCTGAGCTTGTTTTAAGTTTGGTGAGCTGAGCCGAGATTTAGCTCAGCTTGCTAAAATTAAAAGCTTGGTTTATATAAATGATTTTATATATTATATATTATGACAATAGTAATGTTCAAACAAGACAAATTGGACTAATGGACCATTAGGCTGTTGAACCATTTTTTTTGTGAACTCAGCTCAAGCTAACCTTTATGGCAACTCAGGCTTATCACAAGCCTGAGCCTGCATTTTGCCAATTTTTCTAGTGGAAGAATTGCCTATTCTGGCAACATTATCTGCTCAACTGGTTCTTCGCTCGTAGATGTTTTAGGACAGTGACCACTGCTCTTGAGAACCAAACAAATCATCCTACTAGTAAGACCAACGTTGGCTACATTATCAATCTAAAGAAAGGGCAAATATAGACTTAAAAATATATAAATAAAAAGAAGAATCTAACAGCTTCAGTTCCGAAGGACGGGGGAGGGGCTAGGAGCAAAGATACACCACGTGAGGTTGGTAAATAACAGAAACATTCAAAGGAGGAGGATGACGAACTGGGTATGGGCAGATAAGAATGAAAAGGTCAGAGTTCATATGAGACCCACACAAGAATCGAGTTTCACTGTATATAAGAAAGAAAATGTTCTGTGTAGTGTTTTATGGTGAATTATAAGCTGACACATCACGTGGTTGGGGTTAAAAAAGTGTTTAGGTGCCTACATAGGCCTGAATCAACAGAGACAATCATTCTCCATATCATGATGGTGTTAAGAGATAACCCATAAGAGACTAGTCATGAGGTGCATGAACAATGAATTTATGTTGTCAGGGCTCAGGACCCAGGGTCCCAAACTGAGAACCTCATAACGAGATGAGGAGGAAGTTAGCTTAATCCAGGAATTACTTAGGTGTGGGCTTATATCGTGTTGGTTGACTGGGAGGTAGAAACGACCCCAGTGATAAGCGGGGCCTTTGGGGTCATGAGGTCACATGGGCGAGGGGGATATGTGACCTACCACCTGACCTCTTCGTCTTGGTCCATCGCCCCCTTCTCTCTCCCCCGTACTCTTCC
>JAOXJP010228461.1:0-11121 GCA_025762735.1 Platanus orientalis | reverse complement strand
TACAACATTTTTTAAAGTAAACTAGAATTGAAAAATAGTAGTGTAAAGATAGTATTTTGCATCTATATTGTCTCATCTCCATTGTACTATGATTTTACTATTTTAAATCGTATTGTGCAAGTCTTGACCATACTATTTTAAATCGTATTGTGCAAGTTTTGACCATACTTTTGTATAATATTACACTTTTTTCTGCTGAGTTGTCAAACTCACTTAATTCAACACCATAGATAACGAGGAAGAGGAAAGGCATGTGGATTGATGATTAAACAGGCCTTATGGATGAAACTATGAACAATTTAAATCTTTGGAATGAATAGTTTTATTTGAGTTGAACTAGTGATTTACAGACTACTATTATTTTAGTTTATTTTAAGAATGGATTGTAATAAGCAGATAAACTTTTGGACTATTGATAGATTGTTGAAATTGATGTTTCAGATTTCTAGTGATGGATTGAAGTTATCTAATGGAATAAACTTTCAGATTTTGATTTATATTATTAATGGAATGTCATCAAGAAATTATTTGAGGTTGAATATGTATAGATCTATATGTGTTTCTGTTGCGAATGAATGAAAAAGAAAGGTAATGACCTATGGGAATGCACCTATTTAACCAAGGTGCTGAAAAGTGTATGATGAAAGTAAGGTAATGAATGTAAGGAAAAAAAAGATTATATGCAATGAACGGGATGACCTCAAGACTAAATGAATGAATGTGTTATGTCTTTGAAATTCGTACTCTCTTGGGTATGGGTTTTGGGTTGTGACACATATGTGCTAGTGTATCTCTGTGGAGAGTTCTAGTCTTATTTGTGAAAAAGAATGATGGAGCCATGAGATTATTCATTGACTATAGGCAATTGAATTGTGTGACTATAAAGAATAGGCATCCATTACCAATGATTGAGGATATATTCAACCAACTACAAGGTGTCATTATATTCTCCAAGATAGATATTCAATTGGGTTATCACCAACTCAAAATCAAGAAGGAGGACATTCTAAAAGGTGCATTCTGTACACACTACGGACACTATGAGTTCTTAGTGATGTCGTTTGGCTTGACCAATGACCCTACAACCTTTATGGATTTTATGAACTAGGTATTCGGGCTGTATCTAGATCACTTTGTGATTATTTTCATTGATGATACTTTGGTTTACTCTAAGAGCTAAGTGAAACATGAAGAACACCTCTGAATTGTATTGTGTACACTAAGAGAGTAGCGGTTGTATGTAAAATTCAACAAGTGTGAATTATGGCTTGATTAGATTTCATTCTTAGGGCGTGTCATCTCCAAAGATGAAATCCTTGTTGATCCATAAAAGGTTGAGGCAATTCTTGATTGGCCACGAATAACAAATGTTACAGAGATTCGTAATTTTTTAGGCCTTGTGGGATATTATCGGCATTTTGTTGAAGGATTTTTCCATATAGCTGAACCACTCACCAAATTGACTCAAAAGTATGCCAAGTTTTAATGGAGTGATGAGTGTGAAAGAAGCTTCTAAGAGTTGAAGAACATATTAGTGTTAGCTCCAGTTTTCACATTTCCGTTAGGATCTAGAGGATTTATAGTTTATAGTGATGCTTCACGAAAAGGTTTATGTTGTGTATTGATGCAACATGGAAAAGTCATTGCGTATGCATCTCGATAACTTAAGCCGTATGAGTAGAATTATCCTACCTATGATCTTGAGTTGGCAGTGGTAGTTTTTGCATTAAAAATTTGGAGACACTATCTCTATGGTAAGACTTGTGAGATCTACACTAACCATAAGAGTCTGGAATATATCTTCTCATAGAAAGAGTTGAATTTGAGGCAACAGAGGTGGATGGAGTTGATTGCACCATTTACTATCATCTTGGCAAAGCAAATGTGGTAGTGGATGCATTGAGCAAAAAATCTTCAGCTAGTCTAGCTTGTTTGACTATTGGAAGAAAACACTATTAAGTGAGTTAAAGAAGATGAATGTTCAACTCATGGTGCAAGAGACTTGTCCTCTTCTTACATAACTCAAAGTGAGGTCCTGACTAATTGACCAGATCAAGGAGAGCCAATTTACCAATCCACAACTTTTTAAAATCTCAGAAGATACTAAAAATGGGGATTATGTTGACTTCAACATGGGGGAAGATGGAGTTCTTTATTTTGGAAACCGTTTATGTGTTCCCAACAACGACGGGCTGAAAAGGGAGATTTTAGCTGAGGTACATGGAGCTATTTACATAGTCCACCCTGGCAGCACCAAGATGTACAAAGACCTCAAGGAGACATATTGGTGGTGTAACATAAAGAATGATATAACTGAATTTGTGGCTCGATGTCTAATTTGCCAATAGATTAAGGCAGAATATCAGAAAACCCATCAGACCACTACAACCACTTGAGATATTGATGTGGAAATGGGATCATACATCAATGAATTTCATGGTTGGCTTATCGAAGACCCAAAAGGGATTTGATGCTATTTAGGTGAACATTAATAGACTAACCAAGGCAGCTCACTTCCTACCTATTCGTATTTCTTACCCACTTAACAAGTTAGCTTAACTTTATGTGGATGAGATTGTGAAACTACATGGCATTCTAATAGCCACCATATCTGACAGAGACCCACAGTTTACCTCTAGGTTTTGGGGAGGTTTACAACGTGCTATAGGGACTAAATTGAACTTTAGCATAACCTTTCATCCTCAAAGTGATGGGTAGTTAAAAAGGACCATCCAAACTCTAGAGGATATGTTGCGAGCTTGTGTTTTAAACTTGAAAAGCATATGGGATACCCACCTACCTCTCATTGAGTTCGCTTATAACAATAGTTATCAAACAAGCATTCTTATGGCACCCTTCGAAGCCTTATATGGTAGGCGATGTAGAACTCCAATCTCTTAGAAAAAAGTTGGAGAGCGGAGATTACTTAGGCCAAAATTGGTCCAAATTACCATAGAGAAGATCTACTTGATCTGAGATCGACTTTGAACAACTTAGAGCAGACAAAAATGCTATTCAAACAGAAGAAGGAGAGAGCTTGAGTTTAATGTTGGAGATCATGTGTTCCTAAAGGTCTTTCCATCCAAAGGGGTGACCAGGTTTGGCAAGAAAGGGAAGCTTGAACTACAATTCATTAGGCCGTTTGAAATTCTCAAGAAAGTGGGAGAAGTAGCCTATGGTTTGGCACTACCACCAAAGTTGTCTCATTTCCATAATGTGTTCCACGTATCCATGTTAAAAAGATACATGCGAGACACTTCACATGGTTTGGAGTACATTCCATTGGACATTCGAGATGATCTATCATATGAAGAGTAACCCATCATGATCCTCAATTGTAAGGAGCAAGTATTACCCACCAAGATATTTCCACACATGAAGGTCTTATGCCATAATCACACTGATGAAAAAGCTACTTAGGAAGGAGATGACGACATGAAGTTTTACTACCTACATTTATTTCTAAACTCAGGCACGTGAAATTTAGGGGTTACATTTTTATAAGGGAGGAAATGTAACACCCACATTACACTCAAAGGGTAAAAAGGTAATCTGACAAATGTAAGGGTAAAATTATAATTTCACATAGTTAGATATACCTTAGAGTGGTTTAAGAACCTAAGTCCAACCTTAAACTTGTCGAGTCCTAAAATTATCCCAAGAGTGTATTTGGGATAACTTTGTAGGAAAACTTGTACTAATCCTGATATAATTTGAGGGCAACCCTTACATTTTTGGAAATATCTATAACTCTACTTTCCAAGGCATCAAATGGTGTGCAATTCTAAGTTTCATAGAAGAAGTTATGCCAATTCTTCCATAAGGTGTCTGTGCTGACATGCTTGTGTATTTAAGGTAAATTCTAAGGCCCACTGACATCTATCCTGAAGGAATTAGTGAACAATCCATATATTCTTAGAAATATCTTGAGTCTTAGTTTCCAACCCAACAAATGGTTAGCAAAAGGATTTTTCTATAGGAAGTTATGGCTATTTTCGTTTGAAGGGGTCAAACCTGGGAAAAGGCATCCGGATGGATCCGACCCATGCCAAATGGATCCACACTTAGCGGATTGATCTGCCGCTATCCAGATTGATCTAGACCCGTAGAGTTTTACAAAAAAAATTCTAAAAATATGTTGGATCGATCCAACTCCCATGAGAATTAATCCGACTATTGGGGGATTGATTCAATACCCTCTAGATCGATCCAAAATGACCCAGTTTGCATTTTTTAAATCCAAATCAATTTTTCTTTGTTTTAGGGAGTGTGTGTCACACCCCAAAATCCATATTAGTAGGGCCATGAATTTTGGCACTTGACATTAACACATCACTTCACTTTTCAATCATTCATTCATTCTTTAACTATATAAAATTTTCGCTTTCTTTACATTTATATATAGCGGAATAATATATCATTTAATTTCCAATGATTACATAATTAATCACATTCCCATAAGTTTAACCTGTATAAAATCTCATAACTCATAAACCATAATCTTGTAAATAATCTATAAACAATACCTAACATTCTCATTCAATTAAATAAATAGTTTGACATAATCAAATCCATCAACTGAAATCAAATACTACAGTCCCTAACTTATTACATTCCGTGAAATTTAAATTAAAATAACTATACTAAAATAAATAAAATCTCTAATCCAAATAACTGAAATAAATAAGTGTTCGGTCTCTAACTGTCTCTATCTGAAATCGTTACCCTGCGATCTCCTCATCATCTGTGGTGTCAGATTGGGGTAAGTTTGACAAACTTATCAAGAAAATCGTAAACTATGGAAACAATAGATTAAGTCTTAACACAATTTTAGATATTAAATAGATATTTTTCTATTTACAATTCAATATTCATAATAGTTCATAAATCAATCTTATACAATACTAAACATTTAATAAAAATTACAGTTTCATGTATAGAGTAGAAATCAGTAATAACATATACCTTTACATTTACAAAATGGAACGAATCATATCATATTTTATATCATAGCTAGAATGGAACAAAACATAACAGAACATATATTTGCTATCAAGCTAGAACATATAACAGTTTGTACCCTTTAAACCTCGGTGAAAAGGGTTCAGTTCGTAACATTTAAACCCAGCTGAGAAGGGTCTAGTTCACAGCATTTAAACCCAACTGAGAACCGTTATTAGTACCTCCTATGTGGCAAACAATAAGGATCCATAATAATTTGCATCGATTATACCAGGTGAGAAGGGTTCCATCAATAATTCCCCTTAATGGGCAAGGTGGTTTTCTAATAGTATATATCATTCTCTTATAGTTTCAATCAAATCATATAGTTTATAGAAATAACATATAACAATTCTTTACAATAACTTAAGTCAAAATAACATATAAGAACATATTTGATCTAACTAGACACAATCTATAGAATATGTTTTTCAAAACATATCAAATTTGTTCAGAATAGTACTTTTGGAAATCACTAACGATAGAATGTAAAAATCAGTACCTTTCTTTACAAAATAGAATTTTAAGAACACTAAGAGTAAATCAAAGGATTATATATATAAGTTCTTATAAACCAGTAGATCATTACTTCTAAAATTATTTAGAAGATCAAAATAATTCTTAAAATAGCCTTTATAATTTTAGGAATAAAATCATCTTTTAAAACTCTTGATTTTTCATTAAAAACATTGTTCTACATGTATTAATAATATATAATGGATTCAAAATCGCTGATTCAACTCTTTAAAAATCATAAAGAATTGAAGACAAATCACTTTTACATCATGTTCTTGTAAAACTATTTTATCTCTTTCAAAATCATATATTAGAACTTCATGCAAAACCAAAATCAATAAAGAACGATTCAAATCGGGTTTAAAAACAATAAAAACCTTTGCAAAATAAAATCAAACCATATTTTAGAACTGTATGCAAAACCAAAATCAATGAAGAACAATTCAAATCTGGTTTAAAAATGATAAAAACCTTTGTAAAATAGAATCAATGGACTTTTAAGAAATTAAAAAATAAAAATAAAACAATAGTTTTGTTTTGTTCTTACAAAACAATTTTTTTTCTTTACAAGACAAGTTTTTAAGAACTTAAAATGATTCAAATCTAGAATGAAACGATCATAATCTTTTGCAAAACGAAATTAACAATGATCTAAGAACCTATGGAATTAAAACAAAATAATAGTTTACATGTGTTCTTATCTCTTGGTATGTAAAAATCGTTCATAGTTTTGTTCTTCAGAAAAATCTTCAAATCTTTGTCAAACTTAGCTTTTCCTTTTCCTTTCTCTTCAAAATCCATATTCATGCAAAACTTCTTTAAACGATCATCTTTCTTATAAGTTTTTATGTTTTTATAGGTCTAAATAACAACCTTAATTCCTAATTTTGTGTTTAGGTAGATTTGTAGTGAAAAAGTCTTTAAAATTTTGTAAAAATCACGGTTATACGGAATTTCTACTTTGATGATGTAATCCTATCATAATTTTTTCAACACAGACACTAAGTGGGAAAACAACTATAACTTTGTTTACAAAACTCGGATTCACTCACCGTTTTTTTTATTGAAAACTAGACTTCAAAAAATTTTCAAGAATATATAGTTTGTTATCTAATTCATTATAAATTTTTATTGGTATATTTTTAAATTTATCACAAAATCTATTAATTCAAACCACCCTAAACGGTATGGACACGTTTTAAAAAAATTGTAATAACTTCTTCTAGGAAACTTTAATTCACTTGTTGTTTATTGTATTGAAAAACAAACTCATAGATATTTCCAAGAATATATTATTTGTAGAGTGATTCCTATGAAATTGATATAAATTGATTTATGAAGTTGTGTCATCTGTTTAGGACAGCTTTAGAAATTGTCATGTCTTTGACCATTTTTTTCTTTGCTTAGTAAATTTCCTTTAACTTTTTTGTTGGTATCTATTTCACTTGCCATTTGTTGTGTGGGACTTTAAAATTTTGTACCTATCCAAATGTATAAGTTTCACTCACAAATTATATCTATATTTTTGTTGATGTCTACCTAAATTTGTGCCAACGTTCAAATCAAGATATGTGTATTTAAGTGATCCTTTGTGTGTACAGAACTTATGTGACATGTGTTAATATTCTAAGTGTGACACTTGTATAGTAATATCTGTGTCATGGTGTAGAGTGTTATAGTGTGAGACCCTCCAAATCAATCCAAAACTCTATAAATAAAATAAAGAAACCCTAATGACTTCATTTACACTAAAATGGAAAGAGTTAGAGGTTTAGAGGAATGAGAAGCTAAATATGGGAGTTCTTCCCCAATTGGGTAAGTTTCACTCCCAATTTTGGAAATTCACTAATTTAACTCATTTTCTTCATAGATTTTCATTCTCTACCTAGTTAACACTTTTCCTACATCATTCTTACAAAGGATATGAGCAAAGAAAATGAGGCTTTGGAGGGTTAGAGAACTTGATCAAACAAGAAGAAAAAAATATTGAGTTTACATACTTGGTGTTCTACTCCTTTGTTCTCCTACAAATTTCTTCATGATTATCCATTGTTTTAATTAGTATTTTGATTTCTATATCACTTGATGATGAAATCTTTTAAGTTTTGCAAGATCTCATCACTTGATTTTCAAATCCATAAGATTATGTGAGTTTACATACATGATGTACTACTCCCTCTGTTTCTTTTATTATTTATTCATTGTTATTCATCTATTTGGTTGATATTCTAGTTTCTCCATCACTTGATTATTAATTTATAAAGTTTTGGTGAGTTCACATCACTTGATTTGAAGATATATGAGATTTTTATGAGTTTTCACACAAGATATGCTACTCTCTTAAATTCTTATCACTCTATTCATTAGAAATATTTAGTTTTAATGAGATTTCAGTTTTTCTTCATCTTATTTACCTTTTTGTGGAAGTTTGGTAAGATTTTTTTTATCCAAACACTAAATATGTGGAGGATTAGTGAATTCTAAAGTTTATTGTTATACTCTTTCTATTTTTCTGCATTTTCTTTCATTTTTTGTTGTCATTTTAGGTGAGATGACAAATTTTTATCACTTCTTGCTAAGTCTATATCAGTTTGGTAATTTTGATTTCTCCATAGAGTGATTTATTCCACTATACCTTGGTAGAGGTCTTGATTTAATAAAATCTTAGATTCTATTTGTGAATGGTTAAATCTATTATGGTTTAAGCATGTATTAGTTAAGATTTAATCCCTCTACCTTGCTACTATCATGAATTCATTGAAATCCTAAGCTTCTCTCTATAATTAAATATAAGAAGGTTGAATCCTTATGAAATTTAGAAAGGGAAAATGATAACTACTCCTTATGCTTGATATTGTCTTGGTTTCCCCATAGTTAAGATTCTTATTTATATCATCATTGCTAGTTGGTAACTTTTACTTTAATTAACTACAAGCTTTGTTACTTATGCTATCTCATATACTAGTTTCTCACTGATGCTATTGATATGCTTTCCACTTGATCATATCCACTCACACTTGATTTGATGAGCTTCATATTAGTATCATTGCATCCACATGACTTATTTGAGACTTCTATACTAATGTTGGTTTTGGAAAGTAAGGAAAGTAATTTTTGAGCATTTGGTTTTGGTGTGAGTATAAGCTACTATTTTTCGTGTGGTTTTGAGTTTGTTCTTTAAGATCTCACTTATGATTTTTTTATCTTGACATCTCTTGCATTGTATCCTTGTGTAGTTACACATTATTATATATATGCATGAATTTTAAAGTACTGTTTTGCATTCAAGGATTTGGTTTTGGACCCAATCACTGGGTGACATTAATAGGTGAAGATAGCACTGGTTTCTAACCAACCCTTGATGTCTTGGGGGATTTTTGAGGGCTAACCCTTGATAGCCTAGTGGATTTTTTCAGCCTAACCCTTCATGCCCTAGGGGATTTTTACGGGCTAACCCTTCATGCCTTGGGAGATTTTTACAGACTAACCCTTGACGCCCTAGGGGACTTTTATGGGCTATATCGACCCATTTCAGTTTATATACCCAATCACTGGGTTACATTAATAGGTGAAGATGGAATTACTTGCCCTCCAACCCTTGATGCATTAAGGTTTTTTAAGGGCTATATTGATCTTATGATCCCATTTCTAGACCTAATCACTAGGTGGCATTAATAGGTGAAGACGACACTTGTTGTCCACCATTTATGTTTGAGATTTTAGTTTTGTTAAGGACTCTACATGAGTCATACGAGATTTTCATTTTATAAAGACCCTACATGGGTTACATGATTTCAGTTTTGTTAAAGGCCTTACATGGGCTAATATGTTAGATTTGTTATAAAGTGTTTTGATGAGATTTGATTTAGGAAACCTACATGGTTGAGCTATTTTGTTCGGATGTGTGTTTTGGTGGAAACCCTTCATGGGTTACATGAGTTGAGAGCTGTATTAGGATTCCATGAGCATGCATCTGTTTTGATATCTATTAGCTAAGGCAGGTTATTTGAGAGGTGCCAAAGCCTATTTATTTATGAGATTTTGAAGCAAGCATCTTCATTATAAGTTACACTTTCTTTATGAGCCATATTTTATTAATTTCAGTTATAAATTCTTATTGATTTAGCTTATTACTTCTGCACCCTCAGTAGACTCTGATCATTGTTGTAGTTAGTTGACTCTTACATATTTATCTGTTATGATTTTGTATCATTCCGTACTCGTGACATTTGATTTATTATGTGAGACATTATGTATATTCTCTCACGGGCTTTATAGGTTACCCATGTTTTTAACACTATTTTAGGTAGTACCTTATAGTACACGATATCTTACAGGTTTGGTCCTAGTCATTTTGCTGAACAAGAGGGCTGATTTCTTTTCTGCTTTCTATTTAGATTTATTTTTCAGTTCTTCACGTATGAGATGGTGATGTATAAGACATGATTTTTATTTGGATGTTAGTACTCTAGTTAGAGGGTTAGGTGTATGTTGGCCAATTAGATGGCCCTTGATATTACTATTTGGATATTCATGGATATACTTAGTTGGGAGTTTAGTAGTTTATTTGATATAGATATTTGGTGTTACTAGTTACTTTTTGCTGCATAGTTTAGTATACATGATGATATCTTCTGTTGCAATTGATAATAATGGATGTTTCGTATGATTATAATTTCCATTACAAATGTTTGGTAAAGGAGGATAATTAATTGGATAAAAGAAATAAAAAATATGCGCTACAAATAAGTAAGTTAAGTAAAAAACCCCTTTCGTAAGGAAAGGATAATGTCACATTCTAAGATTTGTGATGCCGCACACGTGTGCTTCCGTATTATTACTCCAATCTCCGTGTGTGGGTTTCGGGTCTTGACAGCTATGATCGATCATTTAAGGAAAAATTTTCAAATCTTGCATTTTTGAAAAAAAATAAATTCTTGCTTTACTTGGAAGATTTTTAAATTGTTTTGCTCGACCATTTTTTGGGTTTTTAACTCTATAAATGTGTCATCAAGGTCTTGAAAATGTAACGACAAGAAAATCAAGTTTTGTGTAAAAAACTTCAAATCATTTAGAGACGTTACTATGCCTGAAACTTGGCTACAATCAAAGATCCATTCTTCTGATCCTTCCTTCTCCTGTAAGCTTCATTATAGTGAAGGATTGCGAGATCATTAAGTTCAAACCCAAGGAACCATTTCAAAAGCTCCGAGAGATAAACCGCTTCTATGAGGTATTTTACGAGCTCTTGATTTGAGTACTTAAATCAGTTACTTTCAAAGTATATATCAGATAATCTAGTATCTTTTCAAACTGATTAAACATGAGTTATTTTCATATCTATAATTGCAATTAATGATTCATTGAACCATATATTTAAATCAACCTATTTAGAGGCAAAGCATTTAAAAGAGAAGTGACTCTTTATTAATTTTTGAGCACTACATAGTTATATAAGCCTTCTTAGAGACATGAATGTTTGAGAAATTTATTTCTCATAAAATCAAATTATTGAATTGAAAGGATAATTACCATTCTTGAACATTAAAATTAGTAAAGTTCATTGATCAATCACATATCTAAATATGTTTTCCCATGATCACC
>JAOXJP010228460.1:0-11121 GCA_025762735.1 Platanus orientalis | reverse complement strand
TTTCTCTTCTTTCCTTGTACGGACATGGAAGAGGAGGAAGAGAAGAAAAGTAAGAAACGCCAGAACATCGATTGGGATGAGATTTTTAAAAACGATAACGAGGCTCCGCTCGAGATGGTGGTGGTGGGCGGCGATCAATCCTCTCAAAGTGACACCATTCGACGGCTTTCAGATTATAAGCTCAATGACAAGATTCGCAGACTTCGAAAGAACTTTGATGAACTTTCTTCCAGATTGCCAGACAAAGGTGCTAAGCTTCAAGTCGATCTCAAGCGCCACGAAGACGAGAGGGATCGCAGACTTCTCCTCGGATGTCAAAAGGTCTTCCCCTCTTTCCCTCTTCCCCACTCCCACTCCCACTCCCACCCCCTTCTCTTATCTGTTACTTGATGGGTTACTGGTTTTGTTTGTTCCATGCAATTATGGGATGACTGCAATTTTGTTGTCTTTAAGTTTTTGTGATGATCTGTGATGGTTTTTAGTTGGGTTTATTGTCTTAATGAATCTGTGATTCTGGCGTGCTTTCATCCCCTTTCTTGGTCATGGAGACGATCTCAAGTTTTGTAATTCTGTACGAGAAGCAGATTAACCCATATGCTACATCTAGTTATATCTTTTTATTTTGTGGTCCTTTTTATTTTCGGGGTTAGATACGAGCTCAGTCTGTTGTGATATGGTGGATTTAGCCTTGGATGGTATCCTTAAAGCACTGAAATGTTTACATGGGCTGTTTACTGCTAAATGTCTGTCCTTTGATCTACCTCTTTAAGTGAAAATCGGGGAGAAATGTTAGTTGGGGATGGAACATTTCGGCCCCATTTTTATACGCTTGGTAAAACCTTCATGAACGCTGTGAACTATGTTTCTTCTAATCTACAAGTTCTGCCTATTGAATTTCCTGGGGAAATTTTATGAATTTTGTTGAAGTTTTTGATCATACTATCTAAAATTTTGGCTAAAATTATGAAGGTTCTGATTTAATGTAGATTTTTTTTTGTTAAACTCTCTCTCTCTCTCTTTCTGCAACAGGAGTAGAAGTACCAAAGACTGGGCATGGATAAGTAGATATAGAATTGTTGACAATATTACTAATGCATGCGCTAAGTTAGGTGTTATTAAAACTTATGAGGATGATTTAGGAATCCCAGTTGAGGTGTGGCATAGCACCCAACCCTGCAAACATTTTCAGAAACCACATTGCATGGCTTTGTCCTGAGTTTAATGGATAGGTCATTAGTATGCATCAAGGCGGTCATTGCAGGCCACAGAGACTTTTTTAATTCTCATGTTACAAAGTGGCTGGTTATGGATTCTGTATCAACCAATCCAGAAAGTTTGGCATGTTGACTTTGGGGTTATAGAAATTTTAATAACTTTATCCGTGTAACCAGGACATTAATCATATTCATTTTTGAAACATAATGACACTTTTACTATGACAAATCTAATTCAGGTTTTCTGAAGTCATAGTATCAGACACCCCATATCAGTGTCGTATGCTGGCATATGTTGATGTCCTTGCTACTTAGAGCTTTGCATTGTCATTTTTTTTCCTAATATAACTTTTCTAAATGTAGATTATGAAGATTGAAAGTAGGTACCTTAGTGTTTAAACCTAGAATAATCACTATGATTCTAGTGCTATGATACTGTATTTTCATTTCTAACTGTAGATTATGAAGATTGAAAGTAGGTACCTTAGTGTTTAAACCTGGAATAATCACTATGATTCTAGTGCTATGATACTGTATTTTCATTTCTAAATGTAGATTATGAAGATTGAAAGTAGGTACCTTAGTGTTTAAACCTAGAATAATCACTGATTATTCTAGTGCTATGTTACTGTATTTTCAGGGAAGTGAGATATTTACCGTAAACAATTCAATGTATTAGTATGATTATTGTCACTGTTCCAAAAAATAAAAAGAAAATGATTGTTGTTTTACAATTTCTTTGTTACTGGTCAGGAAAAACTGATCTCCCTCAGAAATTCAATGTATTAATATGGGGTTGGGTTCTCTAGGGTGTCAGATACATGGTCTATATTCTTAGTAATGGATTTTATTGTAAGATGGCTTTACAATAATCAATAGTTGCAGCTATGACAGTACCAAATCAATTTTGACTCTGCTACATGTTTGGTGGTCCCACTTAAAACCTTTTTCCAGCTTTCCTCTGCATCAATGGATTTTCAACTGGGATCCAATTGTATATATGTAATTGGGCCCTGGATAGGGGTGTAACTCTCTTGCATTCCTATCATTAACAGAGTTATCCTTGCTGATGAAAAAAAAAAAAAAAAAAAAATTTGCAGTACTGCAACTATCTAGATTGGTGGACACATACACACACATATAAGAAAGGAGAGATTTTACAAAAGGGATGAAGCATTTCCAAAAGCTGTACAAAATATACAATAAGCCAAGAAAACGAATGGCTCAACAAAATCACTTGAAGATACAATCCAACCCAATAGTATCAGCCCAATCCCCCAGAAGGTCTCTTCTACTAATTCTGTTTAAATCCTTATGTCAAATTGCCAAAAAATAGGTCCTCTCTTTTGGGCTCTTCATAACTCTGTAGGCCAACTTCAAGTATTTTTTTTGGATGAATAACTGAGAATTTATAAAAATGGGAAAGAAGTACAAGGGAAGAAGGAAATATACAGTGAGAAATACAAAGAACAAGAAGAGAAAGAAGAGGAGGGGGCGGGGGGGAGAATGAACTCCGCCCTACAAAGCATTAAGACTACTGCGCATCCATGATGCTACCCTGAAATGTAAACTCCCTATGGACACCCCTCTTGGCCAAACCATCTGCCATTGAATTAGCCTCTCTTGGAATCCACGTGAACAATGTTTAGGGAAGATGCAAAAAAGGACGCTTATTTGACGAGATGAGAAAGCTGCCATGGACCTTTCTTGCCATCTTTCAGCCAGCCTATCACATTCGTTGCATCTCCTTCTACAATAACATGATGAGGATAATCCATTGAATGCAACAATCGAAGACCAAAGAGGAGGGCCCTTGTTTCTGCACTGGTGTCATCCCCATAGCCCATAGGACCCGAGTATTCCATGAGACAGAAACCCAAAGCATCAGAAATCAGCCCACCGAAACCTACAGGACCTGGATTCCCAATGAGCACCCATTAAAATTTAGCTTCCAGCCCAATCCTAGAGGAGGGGACCAACAATGAGTAACTTATGGAACATGAGGGGTAGTGTTGATAATGTTGGGAAGATCCCTGATGAGAGTATCAAAAGTAATCCCCTTAAAGATACCTTCCTCGAAAGCCCAATGTGCAACCCACAGAGAAATGGTTTCGATCACCTGCCGGATACTTTTCCTTTTATTTCTAAAAATTCTTTGATTTCGCTCTTCCCAAATTGTTTAAATGACTACCATGGGAATGTATTTCTAAATGAGTTTGTCCCTCTTACCAAACGGAGCTAAAGACCACATCCACAATAATTCATTAATGTCCTGGGGAAAACCTATAGAACCACTAAAGATATTAAAGAAATAATACCAAATCTCAAGCACAAATTGGTAATGAATAAATAAATGGTTTATCTATTCTTCCTCCCGGAGACATAAATGACAAACATGAGGAAGAAGGCTCCATCCTTTCCAACAACGTTGAAGCATATCACCTGTGTTAATACTTTTGTGGACTACCTTTTAACATAGAGCCTTAAATCTTGTTGTTCCATGAATTTTCCACACCACCTTTGCAGGAATGCATGAATGTTGGTTTTGATGAGAGGTTTGATAAATGAGAAGATTTCGAAAGGATGAGGGGAAGTAAAGACCATTTGGGGAAGGAGACCAAATGCGGGAGTTTGGGATAAATGGGTCAATAAATACATCGGAAAGGAAAGTGGATAGAGAAGAAGCCTTTTCAATTTCAAAATCTCTCATGTCATGCCTCAAAACCCGCACGCGGAAATCAGAGTATAATATAGGAAACACGTGTGTGCAATGTTGTGGATCTTGGAGTGTGACATTGCTATTTCTTTGCGGAAGGAGCTCTTACTTATTTATCTTACTTAGTTGCAATGTATAATTTTTTTTAGATTCTTTTATCCCATTTTAATATCTTATCAAAACATTCGCAGCAGAAACATAACCATGAGATAATAACATCCATCCATAAGGTGTAGCAGAAATATAAACATGCACATTCTAAACTACGTAGCGGAATATAACCAATAGTCTTCAACATCACTAACAATAACTACTAATCTCAAACCATTCAACTAAACATATCCATATGCATCTAAACAGTACCATCAAATAAGCCACTTAAACGGGCCAACATCATATCCGTCGTCTCAAGTAAAACCACTAAAAATCCCAGATAAATCCTGTCTCAAAATATAGTTGTCTCATACATAGTGTACTGAAATGAAACTAAACAAAAATGGAAGAATAAAAGTAGTCCCCTTGCTCCAACGATCCGACTATGGGAATTGAACCTGCATAAGGTCTCGTATTATAAGGCACCATCTGAAAGGGGGTTAAAAACATGGATGGGTAAGCTATGTAGTTCGTGCGAGAACATACATAATGTCCCACAGAATAAATCAGATGTCACGAGTACGTAACGATATCGAATCAGAACAGATGATTATGTACGAGTTAAACTAACTACAAACAATAATAAAAATCTAATAAATGTACAGAAGTAATAAGCCAAATCAACAAGAATCTATAACTAAAATCAACAAAGTGTGGTTCATAAGGAAAGTGCAACATGTAATGTAAATGTCTGCTTAAAAAATACTTATAAATAAATAGGCTTTAGCACCTCTCAAATAAGCTGCCTTAGCTAATAGATATCAAAACAGAGACATGCTCATGGAAGCTTAATGCAACTCTCAAACTCATATAACCCATAAAGGGTTTCCAACGAAACACAAATCGGATCAAAACAACTCAGTTCATATAGGGTTCCTGAACTAAATCTCGTCAAAACACCTCGTAACAAATCCAACAGATTAGCCCATGTAGGGCCTCTAACAAAATTGAAATTAGGTCACCCATGTAGGGTCTTTACAAAACAGAAATCTTATGTGACCCATGTAGGGCTACTGACAAAATTGAAATCTCGAACAGAAATGGTGGGCAACTAGTGCCGTCTTCACCTATTAATGCCACCCGGTGATTGTGTCTAGAAATGGGTTATAAGACCAGTATAGCTCGCAAAAATCCCTCAGTACATCAAGGGTAGTGGACAACTAGTGCTGTCTTTACCTATTAATGTGACCCGGTGATTGGGTACTTGAAATGGGTTAGAATAGTGTACCCCGCAAAAATCCCCTAGGGCATCAAGGGTTAGCTCACAGAAATCCCCTAGGGCATCAAAGGTAGTGGGCAATTAGTGCCGTTTTTACCTATTAATGTGACCCGGTGATTGGGCACCTGAAACGGGTTATAAGACTAGTGTAACCCACAAAAATCCTATAGGGTGTCAAGGGTTAACTTGCAAAAATCCCCTAGGGCATCAAGGGTAGTGGACAACTAGTGTCGTTTTCACCTATTAATGTGACCTGGTGATTGGGTACTTGAAATAGGTCATAAGACCAGTGTAGCCTGCAAAAATCCCCCAGGACATCAAGGGTTAGCTTACAAAAATCCCCCAGGGCATTAATGGTTGGTGGGTAACTAGTGCTGTCTTCACCTATTAATGCCATCCGGTGATTGGGTCCAAAACAAAATCCTCGGAATCAGAATGGTATTTTAAAATCCATGCATATATAGAATAATATGTAATACAATGCAAAAAGTGTCTTGTAATGAAACTCATTTGTGCAACCTTGTAAAACTTGTATTTAAAATCAAACGAAAAGTAATAGTTCATACTCACACCAAACCAAATGCTCGGAATTCCTCTTCTAACTTTTCAAACTAACAATAGCATAAAAGTCCCAACCAAGGCATGTGAATGCAATGATATTAATATGAAACCCATCGGATCAAATGTAAGAGGATACAATCAAGTAAGAGACGTAGTGATAGCATTTATGACTAACATATGAAGTAGATGAAGCAACAACTAAGAATTAATCAATACAAGAAGGAACCACCAACTAGTAATAACGACATGAGTAAAAATCCCAATTATAGGAGAAATTAAGGCAAGCTTTAAGCATAAAGAGTAATAATCATTTTCTCCTTTTAGAATTTCATAAGGATCCAACCTCATAGCAATTAATAATAAGGGGAAGCTTAGGGTTCCAAAGAATGTATTGTGGTAGAGTAAGGAAATGAGTGAATGTTACCTAAAACATGCCAAAATATGAATAAATCTAGTGATACCCATATGAAATTCAGAAATTCCTACAAACAAAAGTTTCTACCAAAGTATAATGAAAGAAATCACTCCATGGAATTATAAGAATCATCAAACATACATAGATCTTGCAATAAATGATGAAAATCTGTAATACTACCCACAATAACAATAAAAAATGGAGGAAGGTGCAAAAAAACAAGGGAAAATAGAGCAAACAACTTAGGAACTCACTAATCCTCTATGGATTTAGTACTTGGATGAAGGAAAATTCACCAAAACTTCATAGATTAACGATTAAGTGATAAATAAACTAAAATACCAGCCAAATAGATGAAAAACCACGAAGAAACAATAGAACAAACAAGGGGAGTAGCACATCATGTATGAATACTCCCAAAAATCTCGTAGATCTAGTAGACAAGGGATGTAATCGTGCTAAACTTCAAAGACTTAATAATCAAGTGATATAGAAATCAAAATACTAATCAAAACAAGGAATAACCGTGAAGAAATCAGTTGGAGAACAAAGGAGTAGCATATCATGTATGAATATCCACTCTTTCTTCCTTCTTGCTTGTTCAAGCTCTCTAATCTTCCAAAACCTCATTTTCTTTGCTCATATCCTCTATAAAATGATGTAGAAAGAGTGTTAACTAGGTGGAGAATGAAAATCTAGGAAGAAGATGATCTAAACTAGTAGATTTTCAAAGTTGGGAGTGAAACTTACCCAATTTGGGGAAGAACTCCCTCTTCTCCTCCCAAGCCTCTCTAATCCTTTCTCTCTTTATTCTAATAAGGTTAGATGACCCAAATGAAATAGTATTAAGGTTTTAAGTCATGCAAGACGAAATCCCACATGTGTGGAAATCTAATGGGTAAAAGCCACGTAAAAAATGACATAAAATGTAATTTTTCAGCAAATTTAGCATATCTGGAATCGATTACAAAACCCTTAATTGATTGCACTTCAAATCAATTACAAATCTTACAATCGATTACATTTCAAATCGATGACATGATTTGTAACTGATTACAAAAACTCCCAAATAGTTAAACCTATGTTTGTAACTGATTTGAAACATGAGTTGTGTCCCGTTTTTCAGATTTCTTCAGTACAGACACTTCATGGGAAAACAATCATAACTTTTTCTACAAAACTCCGAATTGGGTGCCGTTTGTCGCATTAGGAGAAAATTCGAAGACTTTTCTAACAAGGTATCAGACTGTAGTTCACTCGAGATTGGTGTCAATGGGTTCGAGAAGTTACCAAAAATGCGCAATCAGGATTACTTTCAAACTTGATAAGTTCATGGTCAAACTTGGGTTCTATACTTCTAAATTGGTCCAAAGGGTTCTTAGACCACTCTAAAGTCTGTGTAAACAAGTGAAAAGACAATTTTACCCTCATGGGGGTTGAAATTGCAGTTTTACCTCTTAAATGCAACACATGGTATATCTTAACCCTCGATAAAGGCCTAAATCCCAGGCTAAATTTGAGTCAAGAGAGGTCACTGAATAAAAACTCGAAATTGGTAATTCTTTTTTCCTGGACGAAGCGGAATCTCTCCCCACTACTCATCCTCCTAAAATCTGATTCTATCACCTTTGCCCAGATCATACCTAACATTTGAGGAAAACCTAGAGAATATTTTACTAATGCTCTTCCAAGGACATGAAGTTGGAACTCTCCTATCAGTGATATAATCCCAACCATTTGGGAGAAGATCATATTTAGAGGAGATTACTGAATGCCCTAAACTACCATGTTTCTGAGGGAATCTCCATAGTAATTTTGCTAAAAGCGCATCATTCCAGATTGAGATGTTGCCCCAACCTAATCCCTGTTTTTCAAGCAACCTACAAACAGTCTCCCATCTGATAAGATGGTCCTTCCTAAAGTCTCCTGGTTCCCAAAGAAGCCCCTTTGTAACTTCTCAATTGCTTTAACCACTCTAATTGGGGCCTTGAAGATCAAAAAGTAGTAGGTTGGAAGATTGAAGAGAGTTGGCTTGATTAGTGCAATTCTACCACCTAGAGAGGTGTAATTTTTCTTCTAAGAGCTTAGTCTCCGACATTTTCTCAATAACTTGATTCAAAAACTTGAAGGATCTGGGGCTATTGCCTAAGGGCAAACCAAGATACTTTATAGGCTAACTTTCCATTTTGCACCCCAACAACTGTGCATAGGACTCTAATTCTCCATCAATAAGGTTTAATCCTGCCATCTTACATTTTTCCATATTTACCCTCAATCTTGATATTCTTTCAACGAATTTCAAGATGATTCTCACGTTATTAATGCATTCATGACAGGCCTCACAAAACAATATTGTATCATTAACAAATTGAAGATGGAAAACTGATACATTGTTCCTACCAATACTGAAACTTTGGATAAGATTCCGATCCTTAGCTCTTTTGATCAATCGACTTAGGGTGTTAGCCACTATGGTGAATAAAAAAGGCGATAAGGGATCGCCTTGTCTAAGCCCCCATTTGGTTGGACAGCCTCGTGTTCATAAACTGCCTCAAGATCCACTTTACAAACTGTACCTTTCCGCTTCTTTGATTTCATCTTCTCAACACATTCATTAGCAATTAGGATCTCATCCAAAATTTTCCTTGACGAAAGCTCCTTGAGAGGTTGAAATGATATCACCCATGACTTCCCGAATTCTTTTCGAGAGAACTTTCACAATGATTTTATATACACTTCCGATCAATCTAATTGGTCTGAAATCCTTTGGGCCAATGATGCCAACCTTCTTGGGAATAAGAGCAAAAAAGGTGGAATTCATACTCTTATTTATAATGCCTCTTTCAAAGAATTCATTGAATACCAAAATTAGATCATTCTTTTTTTTGAGAGGTAAAGAGATCATTTATTGAAAATAAAGGAAAATAGAGCCCAAAGATTACAAAGGGTGGGAATCATTGGAAAGGTGATTGACATCTAATACCAAAAGAAATTAAAACAAACCCCAATTAATTCTACAGATTAGGATTCGTCCTTCCAAATATCAAACCATTCCTTTTCATCAAAGGATCCATCTACCGAAATCCAATCCATAAATAGAGTATATATATAGATTCTCAGTTCACCAAGGCTATGGGATTTGTCCTCAAAGATCCTGTTGTTTCTTTCCCTTCATAAACCCTAACAAATAGCCACCGGTAAAGCATGCCGAATATCTTGATAAAAATTACCAATACTTCGCACTTCTCACCTTGAAATCAAGTTGTTAAAAGACAATGGGAAGACTCATGCAGATTGAAAATGAGAAAGAAAAAAATACCACATTCCTTTTGCCATAAGACAATGGATAAAAAGATGATTAACCGATTCCTCCTCTTCCTTATATAGGATGCATCTATTAGCTAAATGCCAACCCCTACTTTGCAAATGGTTGAGAGTTAGAATTTTATCCAAGTAACAGGTCCAAATGAAGAATGAGATTTTAAACGGGACGAATGAGATCCATATTCCTTTATGGGGAAACACTGTCCTTGGGAACTTTGCTAGATCATTATAGAAAGATTTAGAGGTGAAGCGCCCTTTTTGATTCAATTTCCAAATCTATCTATCACTCCTATCGCTATTTGGCTTCAAATTTCCCAAGATGCCGAATAAATTTAATAGTCCTCTTACCTCCCAATTATTTGAATCTCTCTTCAACCTTGGATCCAAATTCTTCTATATTTTTCATAGCATTCATCCATTGACATATTTTGGTTTACAGCCAATCGATAAATGCTAGGACATATCTCCGTTAATGGATTATCTCCAATCCATACATCTTTCCAAAATTTTATGTGATCATCTGATCCCAAATCGAATTTGATATGTCTCTAAAAATCATCTCTTTCAGCTAAAATTGATTTCCAGATTCCACAACCATGCCTCCTCCTAACCTCCTTAGATTCCCATATAGACTTCTCACCAAATCTAGTTACTACCACCAAATGCCATAAACTATCTTGTTTAGACCAAAATCTCCATGACCATTTGGTTAACAAAGCCATGTTGTGAGTTCGGATCCTTCAAGTTCCAAGTCCCCCCAAGCTCATGGGTTTACAGCAGGTGTTTCAATCCACCAAATGATATTTATGATGTTCAACCTCATCATGCCAAAGAAACTGCTTAAACATGAATTCCATTCTATTTGCCATCGAGACCGGGATAGTAAACAAAGATTAAAAGTAATTTGGCATAACAACCAAGGTAGCTTTAATCAATATTAACCATCCCCCTTTTGATAGTAAATGGGCCTTCCATGATTCTAATCTAGACGAGATCTTTTCAATAACCGGCTCCCATAAGATCTTTGATTTGTAACTTGCACCTAATGGGAGACCAAGATAAGTAGCTGGGAGACTACCAACTTTATAACC
The DNA here is from genome assembly GCA_025762735.1 of Platanus orientalis. Lineage (NCBI taxonomy): Eukaryota > Viridiplantae > Streptophyta > Magnoliopsida > Proteales > Platanaceae > Platanus > Platanus orientalis. The sequence continues at coordinate 428 of JAOXJP010228460.1, read as the reverse complement.
TAAGATCCAAGCCAAACTATCAATATCACACTCATCACCCACTTGAAATATTTCACTTTTTGCCAAATTAATCTTTAAACCTGAAACCACCTTAAAGTAAGTATGGATACAACGAAGATATGCCACTTATCTTGCATCTGCATCACAAAATATCATTGTACAACAACAAACAGCCTTATCCCAACTATTTGGGGTCGGTTACACGAATCCTGTTCCACCATTCCACTCTGTGTAGGGCCATATCTACCGTTAAATTACAAGCTGTCATGTCCTTCCTTACTACGTCAACCCAAGTCAATTTTGGCCTTCCTTTAGTCCTTCTAGCACCTTCAACTTGTATTGTCTCACTCTACCTCACTGGTGCAGTCATTGGTCTTCGTTGCACATGCCCAAACCATCTCAATCGACTTTCCCTCATTTTATCACCT
>JAOXJP010228459.1:0-11121 GCA_025762735.1 Platanus orientalis | reverse complement strand
GTATGGGACCCACTTGTAAATGAATAGAACCCTAGAGATAGCTTATTAGACAAATGAAAACAAAAAGAAACATAAGAAAGAGAGTGAGAGGTGACTAAGAAGAACGGAAAAAGGGATTTGGCTTGAAACTTTGGGATTTGTGAGAGAAATTCGATTTTGCTTTGGCTTATTCGAGCCAGTAAATCTACCAAGAAGAATAAGTAAGGTTGTCTTTCATTATATTAAAGTTTTGAGAAGGTAAGTTTATAGCCTAATCCAAGACCCATTTTGAGGCACATAATATAGTGTGGGTCTACTAACCTATCAAAAAAAAAAGTATGAGCCTAATAAAGTCCATTATCAGGCCTAGTGAAGAGAAGCTAGAGGACACCCAAGTTCAAACTATTTTTCAGCTAATCCAAACCCATTTTGAGGCCTTATAGAAGGACCAAATCTAGGTTCATGGGAGCTAGAGTAGTGTGAAACATAAATAACATATAAACAGAAAACTAAATAAAGCTAGAAATCTTATTGGTTTAGTGTTAAGATGTGTAATCACTCATAGTGTAGTGCACTCCGACATCCACGTCCATGAAAATACCAAATACTCTTGCATAAGCACAAGGAGTCTACTATGAATAATGAAGATTGGATCTCCAATGTGTATAAACTCAAATCATCAAAAAAAATATAAAATATAGAATGTGAATATCGTATAAAACCATAAAAGGAGAGAGAATGATTGCCTGTGTTGACACAAGCCTATGTAGATGTACCATTAATTAACACATGATGTGTTTTTGAATTTGGTCTCTATTTTTTTTCTTACACTTGAACACTTTTTTGATCCTAAAAACATCATGTGTGAGCTTATAATTCACCATAAACAATACAAACAATCTTTCATCACAAAATATTTTCTTGCTAAAAGGAGAGGTACAATTTTACAGAGTTCTCCTATGTGTGTGTGTGTGCTCCCTCCTTTGTCTATTCTCTTCTCTTCTCCATCTCTCATCTCCCTTCATGAGTGAGAATGTGTTTTTCATAACTATTTCTTTGAAATGTGGCTTCCCCTCTTATAGAGAAAACACCCTCCATAGGACAAAGCATTAGGTAGCCCCTTAGGTTACCCCCAATGTATGGAGAAACATAAAACTCAATAACGCACATATTAAAACCCATAAAGCCATCCATTATGAGATTTTGTTTTGAATATTAACATATATAAAATATAACATGCTTTTCTTTTGAGGAGCACCCTAACCAAGCCATGACCCTTATTTGGGCTTAAGACGTGTGTTGTAAGCAAAGCTCAACGTTGGTGGGGTTAACATGTGTCATGATAACCTAAAAGTTTAGAAGGCTTCCTTAACTAACTTTGTTATATTATAAGAGGCCTTTCAAGGGAAATCTGTACCCATTTCCAAGAGAGATAGGGTAGAAGTCATGAAGACTTCAATGACAAGGATTCTTTAAAAATCCCTTCTCTAGGGAATCCACTCCTATGGAGGTGATCAAGCCAAAATGGATAATGCCTTGGAAAGATTCATTGAATCTTAATTTAGATGGATGTTATCATGGCAAGCACAACCTAACAAGCATTAGGGGTCTTATTGGAGATAACTTTGGTTGCATGCTCAATCTTTCCTCCAATTTAGGAGACATCAAGGACTCCAATGAAGTGAAGTGCTCCATTGTGAGTGGAGAAAGATTTAGTGAAGCCACAGTTGGCATTAAATGTGTCGGAAGCCTTGTGAAACTTGACAGTATAGTATAAGATATTGTGATTTTGTGTTGTGTATATAGAAGTTCTAATGGGATGCTAATGCATCAAATAATATTGGTTAATAATGATAGTCCCTCTACATTGCAAGGGCCCATCATCTTCCCTTATTTATTTATTTACTACAATCTATTGCATCAATACTTGTCTTAAACAGATTCAAAAAATTAGAAAATTATTATTTTCCTTAATATAAGTGCATCCTAAACTGGATGATATATAATATATGTTGATTTTCAGGATGATAAATCAAGTAGGAATAGCTTCAAATGAATTTTTAGTACAATCACACAAAATAATTTAACAATCGCACACATCTGAATCACGTACCCAACGAGTCAATCACACACACGCAATATAGTTCAATCATAAAGCTTAGTTTGTAATCATTTACACATTGTGAAACCAGTTCATATGCGAATCTCAAAATTTTTCATTTGCGAGCTTCAGTCTTAGTTCAATCGCAAGCTTTGGACTCAGTTCATTTGTGAGCTTCGAACTTATTTCATTTGCGAGTTCCAAAGTTTAAATTCAAACTTAAAGTTTTATTCATGTTTATTTTAACACTAATTCATCTGAGACTGAGAAGGAGTAGTTTTTGTGTTTCTTGAAGATAATCGAGGCCGCCCAATATTGTGCAAGGGATGCAGCCAAGCAAACTCCGGGATACAATCTCACTCGGGTAGAACCCTTGTCTTTCAATGGAGTCACACTCTTTGATAGAAATGAATAAACCTTTGTCATTAGTTAAATGCCGATGTCTTTATTAGTTTATCAAAATTTTGGTAGCGTAACATTTTCATTAGTGTTCAAATGAATAATATGCTCAAGATGTATGATGTGTTTTCATAACACTAATAATTGAGCCAACTCAACTCTTTGGGATAGACAAATCCCTCGAAAAAGATTGTGGTCTCTAGAGGAGTGGATGACCAGAGACCTAAAGGTCGGAGCCGAGTTCTCAATAGTCAAGGGAAACAATCAATGAAGGGGATAGAGAATGAGGTGAATGAATTAGAAAGAGCATGATGTGAAGAGAAGGAGAGTATGTGAGGCAAAAAGCTCTCAGCCGTGAAGCTAAGTATAGTTCTTTAGGGATGAAGTCCCTAGTAGCAACATTCACCTTTCACTCTCTTTTTCTCTATCCATTTTTTTCCAACCACTTTTCTCACTCACACTCCTCTCTTTTATAGAGGGAGTGAGACATAAGTCTCATTATCCCAGTTGGTGATAACACCCTTTGGTCAATCACCTAGCTCTAGCTTTGAGTCAACGGTGGTTTCTTGGGTAGGGAAGAGCATGTAGAACAAGAGCACAAAATTTCATTCTTTTGGGAACTTGCAGAGGTCCTCATGACTAAGGAGTTGTTGCATAGATCAAAATGAGGAGATGAGGTGGACAAGGCAGGTGATTCAACTAGGCAAAGATGAGAGAGACAAGTTTTCACAAAAGTGGAAGTGTGCAGGTGAGCCCAGGTGTGTTTGTGATTGTTCTATTTTCCCAAACTGGAAATAGGGCAGTCATAAGCCTAGTTAATTGTTAAGACAATCAACAATTCCCCGCTTATTTTTAAACAATTATTTGTCAATTTTATAATGGGCTTTAACTGAGGTTCTTGTGCATAAGTAAAGGTGGCGTCAACCTTGAACTCTTACATAGTGTGGATAGGCTTTAGCATGTCTGAATTATGTCAGCAGAAAAATCCTTGAACTGAGTTTTCTAATAGCCAAAACTTGTCACACGCACAATCCTCCCAGCAAGGCATTACTCATTCTCATAATTAGATTAGCATTAATGGTTTTGCTATACCCCAGTTTATTGAAGTGCTTTAGAGACAGCTTAGGTCTCATAGGAAGTGACCATCTTTCACACTTAGATAAGTGAGTCTTTTATAAAGAGCTTTCGCAAGTCTTAACCCAATTGGGTCTATAGAACTCATTAAGAGATTCACATTCTCATCCTCCACCATGCATGAGTTTAACTTACAAGTAACCAACACATGTTCTACAGGTAATACCTTCTGTTAGAACCACACATTTCATCTATAAGAATTGCATTTGTAGACTCACCATAGGAAGGGACACATTTCATTAATTGAAATCTATGCTTACAAGTAGGTGATACATTTGACATGTTTTCCCATTGAACCTTGGGTCATCAAGTTGGTTTCCCATTGAACCTTGAACAATCGGGTTGGGTGTCTATTCAAAATACACCTTACAAGCTTTCAAGTCCTATTCCTCTTGATGTACTAGAGGTTAGCTAATTGTTCAGGTCTTTTAAGAGTGGGTCTATCAAGTTCTCCTTGGACTTCACATACTATATGGCCACAATGCCGTTAGTGATAAGACCTTTCACATGGTGATTCAAGCGTACAGTCCTAGATTTTCCATTATAATTCTTATTTTCCGCCTTAAGATGGCAACTCGATTATGACAGTAATTGGTTATAACCGGCATAGGCTTATCCCGTATTAGTATCTCCACCAGGACATTTCTTAACCATTCTGCCTCTTCTCTGTCGAAGATAGGGGTACAAACTCTGACTCTATTGAAGAATGGATCAAACACATTAATCTTTTCGATTTTTAGGAGATCGCACCTCCTACTAAAGTGAAAATCTAAGCAGTCATAGATTTAGAGTCATCTGGATTAGAGTTCCATGCAGCATCATTATGTCCTTCGACAACAGCGGGATCCTTGGCATAGCAAATTCAATAGTTCATGGTTCATTTCAGATACCGTAGAATCGTATACAATGCATTCCAATGCATATTCATTGGGATGTTAGTGTATCTATAAAGCATCCCTATTATAAATGTGATATCAGGCTGAGTGTAATACATGGCATATATTAAATAGCTGATAATTTGTGAGTATCTATATTGTGATACTCAACTCCCTGTGTTGTTCATCAACATGAAGTTGGTCTTCACTTGGGTGGATGCTGGAATAGTTTCAAGCATATCAAACTTCTTGAGAACTTTCTCAATGCAGCTGGATTGTGAGATCACAATGCCTTTATCATCTTGAATGATTTTGATTCCAAGAATCAATTCAATGACCCCTAGGTTTTTCATGTCAAACACATATGACAAAAACCTCTTTGTGTAATTAACACAATATTCATCAGTTCCGAAGATGAGCATGTCATTCACATAGAGCCTATGTTTACACACAACCCTCCTTTGGTCTTAGAGTAAATGCACATGTTTTCATCATTGGATTTGAATCCATTGCTAATGAGAGTCTATCTCAACTTAGCATGTCATTGCTTAGGTGCTTGCTTTAGTCCGTATAAGGTTCTTATTAACTTGCACATTTTATTTTCTTGTCTAAACATTACGAATCGATTAGGTTGATCCATGTAGATTTCTTCATCCAATTGATTGTTCATGAAGGTAGTCTTTACATCCATCTAATGTATGATCAGTTTCTTTATAGAAGCTACAACCAGCAACAACTTGATAGTCGAGATTCTCACAATAGGTGTGTAGGTGTCAAAGTAATTGAAGTCTTTCTTCTCTTTAAACCTTTAATCATAAAACGAGCCTTGTATTCCTCAACTGTGCTGTCAAGTTTGAGTTTCTTCCTAAATATCTACTTGTAACCAATTGTCTTGCACCCCTGAGGGAGATCCATCAGAACTCATGTGTTGTTTGAAATTATAGAATGCATTTAGTCATCAACCGCTTCCTTCCATAATATAGCATCATTTGACCTTATGACTTCATTGTGGGAGAGTAGATCTCCTTCAGCAACACAAATAAAGAAATCAAAATCAAAGTTATTTTCCTTCCTCTTTCTAATGCTTCTTCATGGTAGAGGCGGGGCTGTCTTATTTGCTTTATCTCTTTTCTTCGAGTTGGTGACATCAACCCTCACTATTTTTGAGGTTTTTTGGAATGGAAACAAGTTTTCAAAAAATTGAGCATTGGTGGATTCAACAATGGTGTGTGGACTAGGAGTCTCTAGATTCAAAAATCCATGTGCCTCTCTTTCCATGGAGTATCCAATGAAAGTGCAATCAGTTCCTTGCGATCCAACCTTAGAGGTATACTAGTGTAGCAGATTCACTTAAGCTAAACATCCCCAGGATCTGAAGTAGCTCAAATTGAGATTTCTTCATTTCTATATCTCATATGAAGTAGCCTCAAGTTTCTTTTAAGGAACTCTATTCAGAATATGACAAGCAATCAACAATGCCTCACCTCATAGGTTCAAGCATGAACTAGAGCTTATCAGCATGGTGTTGACCGTTTTGGTCAAAATACAATTCTTTCTCTTTGTAATCCCATTTTGCTGTGGACAGTAAGTTGTTGATGTCTCTCTATGGATCACACAGTCTTTACAGAATTTAATGAATTCGGAGTCTATGTACACACATCATCTATCAAATCTCAATACTTTGATATTCAGGTTAAGGACATTTTCAATTATTTCTTTATAAGATTTGAACACTTCATCTTTGGTTCTCAATAGACATACATAAGTGTATTTTGATGCATTATTCATGAAGGTTATGAAGTATCTTTTCCCTACTATAGAAAGAGTGTCTGTCATCTCGCAAATGTCGAAGTGTATTAGGTCTAACATGTTTAGTGATCTCTACACACTCTTGACTGATATGTGTGTAACTTTGCATTTGTTGTATACAATACATTTCTCATTATTTACATCAATGAGATTGTTAATGAGTCCTAGATTAAACATGCTTTTGACATTGTTATAATGACTATGACCTAATCTACTATGCCATAATTCATAAGACTCTATCAAATAAGTAGTAGAAGGCATGTCATTTATAACGTTAAGTTTGAACATTCCAGATTTGACAAATCTTTTGCTTACAAACATTTTTTTCTTAGTGAGTACAAACTTGTTAGACTCGAACACCAACTTGAAGTCATGCTTGCTCAGCAACGATCTAGAGATGGGGTTTTTCTTGATGTTTGGGACATGCAAAACTTCTCTGAGGGTAATGATCTTCCCAAAGGTAAACCGCAGTTCTATTATGCCTTTTCTAATGACCTAGGCAGATGAGGAGTTCCCCATGAACATATTCATACCTTCTCCCACTATTTCATAGGTAGTGAACAATGTTCAATTGCCATATATGTGTTTGGTGGCACTGATGTCGATCCACTAATCAGTCTCCTCTCTTGCTATGTTGGCTTCAGTCAGTCTAATACAAAGACTTGCCAAATCATGACCGTCTCCCTCTTGGTTGACTACTTAAATCTCAAGTTATATATCTTTGACAAGAAAACCCCAAACCATAAATAAAAATGGCATGCATGTCTTAGACCCTAATAACTAATAAAATATAAACTAAAGTAGTAAAAAGATTCAAAACAAAAGATCATAAACAACAAGTTGGACTTCCATAAAGACCAATGATGTCCCCTCATGTGTCTACGCGCATAGACCCCACCAAATCACTTGTAGACCCCACATGATCCCACTTAGAAAGTGCCTCTAAACATCTCCAAATCAGCTCTAGATTGACATGTGGGCATCTTGATAATAGCTTAAGATCGTCATATTGCCCATAGTTTGAGTAGGCATTATCACATCTATTTTACATTTATTTATGCATTTTACACATAAATATATGAGATTTCTCAATATTTATTCTTATGCTTAAAATGGTAGATTAATGTATATTTTATTTTGTAAAAAGTTTAAAATCAACCAACCAATTGCGTGGGACTCAAATCTAATAAAAGAAACTCGCAGCTCCAAATCCATAAAGAAATCTAGATAGAAAAATGAGTCAGGTACGGTATTTTGGCCATAACTTTTTACCCCCAATATCGGATTGAGGTGAAATTTATAGCTCTGAAAAAGAAGGTTTGAATGCCAACAACTTTGTATTTATGAAGTGGAGCAAATTCGGACATTTGATAGATGAAAATCGAACTAGAGATTGACCCAATTACTAGTGACGGGATTTGACAAATTCACTCCAATTTTCCTTGTTTTCCATTTTTTGTAAAAACCTTAAAAGATATTAAATGGAGCAAAGGGCTACACCTTAAGATATCTTCTTCTCTCTTAAATTTTATTTCTCTTCTCTTTAGTTTTTAATTTCTTTTTTAGTTATGAGTTGCTAAATCTTTTACTAAGGCTATGAGTGAAGCCACTACAACTCTCTAGTACTTGCTAAACGATTTTATATTGTTTTAATATAAGTTTTTTTATATATTTTTGATTGACTTTATTATTTAGAAAAATATTTGTTTTGTATAATTTTTTGATTCACTATTAACTCCGGGTATGATGAATGCTTAGAATTCCCTACAAATCAAATCGTTAGTTTTGTCATATATCAAGCCAATCAATTTTATGAATTTATCTTTTGAAATTTTCTTTTAAGAAAATAATTTGTTAATCATCCAATTGGAATCATCCTTTATATGTATTTCAATTGAGTTATAAATTTGAATCATTGGTAAGTACCATAGATTTGTTGTGAGTGGACCTCTTAACCTTAGTGTTGACAAAATAGTATTTTTAACAAAATTAATTTTTTAGAATCAAACAAATAAAAACCTCATAATAAATTCTCTTCATTTTACTTCCACCATTCATCTGTTCTAAAGATCACCCATTCCAAGTGGATCGACCTCAGACTCACCGAGTAAATATTACTTTGTGGCATCCTATACTTGGGAGCATTATAAAAGTCGCAACAAGTTTTTTGCGCCATTGCTGGAGACATAGTGTGAACAAAGAGAAGCCCATTGTTCTTTGTAGAGGTTTGTTGTATTTTATGAATCTCTTTTCAAATCTGGTAAACTTTTTCCATAACTTTTCTTCTTATTTTGTTTATACAATTTTGGTATCGTGATCATAGTCATCGTTTAGTTAAAGTTGATTATGCGAATTTGTTTAGCAATTTATTTGATTCCTCACTAAACTGTCACACACTTGATACCATGGATGATAATGAGATTAATCATGAGGATAATGATGTGCAACAGGACCCACCCATTAGGACTCTTAGAGATTATTTGCAGCCTACAAGGAGTAGTGCACCATCTTGCATTATTTTTCCTCTGAATGCTAATAATTTCAATTTTAAGCCTTGCATGATTCCATTGCTACCTAAATTCCATGGATTAGAGTTGGAGAACCCTTGTTTTCACATTAAAGAATTTGAAAAGGTTTGTGCAACCTTCCATGATCAGTCCTGCAGAGAAGAGACCATTAGGTTAAAGTTGTTTCCTTTCTCTCTCAAGGAGAAGGCAAAAACTTGGTTTAATTCCTTAAGGCCTAGATCCATAGGCAAATGACAAGAGATGTAAACTGAATTTTTAAAAAAGTTTTTCCCAATTCATAGGACAAATGCTCTTAAAAGGCAAATCATGAATTTCTCACAAAAAAAGAAGTAAACATTTTACCAATGTTGGGAACGCTTTAAAGATTTACTAAATGCATGCCCACATTATGGATACAAAACTTGGCACATCATTACTTTTTTCTATGAAAGTTTAACTCTAAAAATGCATCAATTTGTAGAGATGATGTGTAATGGTGAATTTTTAAACAAGAACCCTGATGAAGCTTTTGATTATTTTGATCTTTTAGTTGAAAATGCCCAATCTTGGGACACAACTGAGACATTAGAAAAGTCAAAGCCTTCTACCAACCCATCCGGGGGTGGTAAGTATCATCTTAGAGAGGAAGATGACTTAAGTGCTAGGGTAGCTAGTTTGGCTAGGAAACTAGAGTCCATGGAATTAAGGAAAGTTAATGAAGTCATGTTTATGCCTAAAATGAATGATGTTTATAGTATTTGTGAAACCGTGGGGCACCCTACAAATGAGTGTCCAACTATCCTTGCTTTCAAAGAGGTGTTGCACGATCAAACAAATTCTATAACATGAACAAAAACCATTTCATTCACCTTATTCTGAAGCCTATAATTCGGGGTGGAGGGATCATCCAAATTTCAGTTGGAGGAATGATAATGTTGCACTGTCTCCTCAAGGTCATTCTAATTTTGTTCCTTATAATCTCTATCCAAAGAAGAGCTTAAAGGATACGTTGCAACAATTCATGCAAAGTCAGGCTACCATAAATAATTAGACTTCCCAAGCCATAAGTGTTATTAGAAATACTCTTACTAAGTTGACCACTTCATTGAGCATTACAGAGAAAGGTAAATTTCCATCTCAAGTACAACCCAACCCCTAAGGTCAATTTAGTGTTGGTGAGTCTAGTTCATCTGATACACAACTTGAGCATGTTAATTCTATTACTACTCTTCGTAGTGGAAAAGTTATTGAAAAAACTATTCCACCCGAAGGCAAAGAAAAAGAATAATTTTCAAAAACAAGGAGTAGTGATGAACTTAATGGGCCAAAGTCAAGTGAGGTTGAGAGATGCCCCATTCCCACTCCTTTCCCTCAAAGATTGCATCCACCTCAAAAGTTGAATCAAAATGCAGAAATCCTAGAAGTTATCAAGCAAGTAAAAGTCAGCATTCCTTTGTTAGATGCAATAAAGCAAATTCCTTCTTATGCTAAATTTTTAAAAGATTTGTGTACGATTAAGAGTAAGCTTAACGTACAAAAGAAGACATTTTTAACTGAGCAGGTGAGTGCTATCATTCAAAAAAAATACTACTCCTAAGTATAAAGATCTAGGCAGTCCCACCATTTCATGTGTTATTGGTAATTTTAGAGTAGAGCAAACTTTGCTCGATCTTGGGGCTAGTGTGAATCTTTTGCCTTATTCGATGTATAAACAGTTGGTTCTAGGTGAGATAAAACCAACTACAATAACTCTTCATCTTGTAGACCGTTCTGTAAAAATACCCAGAGGAGTAGTGAAGGATGTGTTGGTCCAAATTGATAAATTTTACTTACCTGTTGATTTTATTGTTTTGGAAACACATCCTATTTTGAATGCTAGTTCTCATATTCCTATGATTTTGGGTCACCCATTCATTGCAACTTCCAATGCTTTGATAAATTGTAGAAGCGGTGTACTTAAATTATCTTTTGGAAACATGACCCTGAAATTAAACATTTTTTAATACTTATAAACAACCTAGGGATGATGATGAAGTCCAAGAAGTCAATTTGATTGAGACACTTGTTCAAGACCAATTTAATATGTCATGTTTTTCTGATCCTTTATAGGTTTGTTTGGTTAATTCTTATGATTTAGAGTTTAATGGGGATTCCGAAATTACATATCTTTAATATTTATTAGATTTTATGCAGGAATCAGAAGTGAATGTGTGGAGGCCTAAATTTGAAGGGTTACCACCTCGTGAGCCCAAACTGTTGCCATCACAAGAGAAAGTAACCAAGTTGGAACTGAAGCCCTTACCATGGAACTCAAGTA
>JAOXJP010228458.1:0-11121 GCA_025762735.1 Platanus orientalis | reverse complement strand
TCAGCTACTTGGCTAAAAGTGGGAAGGAGGTGCTTGGCAGGCTAGAGTAAAGAGACAAAGACCAAATAAATATTGGAATCTACATTGGCTAAATCTAACTAACAAGGTGATGTTGACCAAACAATACAATATTACATTGTCTTTCTGTGGGGTCTTAATTATCATTTCCCAATTAGTAATTTTGGCATTAATTATTTTCTCTTCTCCATATCTTAAATTGATTGTTTCTATCACAATCATAGAAATTTCATGACAAACCAAATATCCAAACCTACAATAATTTAGTATTTCCACAATTGTGGTTTTTGCATTAGCTTAAAACATCACTTCAAGGAATATCATTATGAATTTAGACCACATTCAAATCGTTGGCATCAGTCCTCGATTTGGCATCAACCTGAAAGCCATCCGATGACAGACATACTTCCAAACCTGCAATAATTTGGCACTTTCCTCAATTGTGGGTTCTCAATTAACTTAAAACATTACTTCAAGGAATACCATTCTCTATTTTATACTCTACTTAATCATTGCATTAACTCCACACACCCCCTCTTCTCCATTTCTTAAACCAATTATGTAATCTTTACAATTAACTCTCCAATTTCTATTCATAATTTCACATTCAAAGACATATCCAATGACAAATCAAAGTTTCAAACCTACAATATTTGGTATTTCCACAACTGTGGCATCCCAATAAATTGACTTCAAGGAATACCATTCTAGATTTAAATGGAACAAAGGTTATTAAAACATTACCCAAGCTAAGAGAGTTCTTGAGAAACCCTACATCCATTTAATTCCACAAGTTAAGAGAGTTTAAAGCCTTAGAAAATTGTACGAACTGTGTAATTGCAAATAGAATTCAAAATTTTTTCACCGAAAGTATACAATATAAAGACTTACCAAAATCATGAGTTCGTCTTCTTCACAGGGTTTGAAAGATCAATGAACGGTTTCATTTCTTAAGAGAAGCTAAAATAATGAAAAGGAGAAGGAACCGAACGGTTATCAGGGCATTGTTAACCTAGATTTAATGAAAAATTTCACCTCCAAACCGTTTCTCGAACTTCTGGTTTGCTGATTCAGATTCCACAATTCGAATAACTCCCTCTCCTGGTGATCACTCAAATGATGAAAATCTGATTTTGGAGGAATCAAACAGATAAAGGAAACCACACACAATGATGAAAATCTAAAACAAAGAGAATAAGGGGAAATATTGCTTCAGAAAGGAACATAAATTTCTGGTGTTTTGATCTTTTTGAAAGGAAAGAAGAACACAGAAGACTTACCAAAATCACCCGGAGGTTTAATGGCGGGTTCTGTCGCAGAGATTGAAATCGGGTTCTCTTCGCATCGTAGATTTCTCAGAGCAAGAAGAGAGGGATGGGGAAGATAGAGAATCTTTCCTCCTCCGTCTGCGGGAAGAAGAGAGGGGAGAATAGGGGGAAAATCGAGATCCGATTTCTTCTTGCACGCCAAACAGGTTTCGCGGGAAGAGGGGGAGGAGTGGGAGAGAATTATAAAGCATATTAGTGGCGGGATACATCATGTTTATTGGTGGCAGTCAACATAAAGTGCCAATGATTAACCTGATCCCTCGTTAATTAATAAGTTTATTAGTGGTGGCCACATAAAACCCGCTACTGATAATCTATAATCCATGGCGCTTTTTCTTTGGCCGCCACTAATAAGCCGTAATCAATGGTGGTTTTTTTGGCTGCCACTAATAATTTACTATCTGTGGCATTTATTTGTTGGCCACCACTAATAATCTATAATCAGTGGCATTTTCTTATGACCGCCACTAAAATGCTGCCACTAAATCCTTAATTTTTTTATAGTGCTTGGATTAGGTGCAAATGAATTTTGTGTAAACAAGTGCAAATGGCACCATGGGGCTGACACATCAGCACCAAAAAACGATTTACACTTTTTGGGAGTGTGCTTATCACTTTTTAGCTCTGATGTGTCCGCATCCTAAGCCGTTTGCACCATTTGCACGAAATTCATTTGCACCTAATTTTTTCCACTCAACTGAGGATCTTTTTTATATTTTTAATGAATCTGTACATGTACGTGTACAACAACTTACAGTTACATCAACTCTTCTATTACAGTTTGTTTTAACTACTTAACCAACAATTGAAACTAATATAACAAACTTCTTAAGTATTTCTTTACCTCTTCCCTAATATCCCCCCTCAAGTTTAAGAGGGGTAAGACTCTAAACTTGGACCTATATGGATGAAATTTTACAAATGATAGCAGTTTAGTTAAGATATCTTTTTGCTAAACATTAGTTGGTATATGACACATTTGTAATATTTTTTGCATCACTTTTTCACGATTAAAGTGATGTTTGGTTCTTCCATGGAATATAGGATTATGCGCTAACACAGCAGCATTCGAATCCAACATATTTCAGCAGCGGTTGAGGCTAATGCTCTATATTCTTCCTTTGTTGAAGATCATGAAACAGTGGCTTGTTTTTTGATGAAACACATGATGCAGATATGTAGAACTGATAAACCCAGGGGGTTGTGCCATGAATTTATTCTTCGAAATATTACTAAGAAAAAAGACATTTTTCAAATCCAATTGTTGTATTCTCTATCCAAAATGTAATGTTAATGATAATGTTGAAAGTGTCTTGAACTTACATGTTTTTTAAGCCATGTGCATGTAACCCATCAATCAAGGAAACATCCTATTTTAGAAAGTTTGGTTTTTTAGGTCTCTTAAAACCTTAACTTGTTAGGGTTTCTTGGGGTTGTACATCTCTATAGAAGGAGATGTTTATGGGTTTTAGGATTTAGGAAGATTGTGGGAAGAGAGAGACTTTGGCAAAGAGGCAAGAACGTATCAGGCGTGGGAGTTCTTCTTTGGGTTTTTTCATAGGGTTTTACCTTTGGGTTTTGGAACTTGTTGTGTGTTTTGTACTTTTATTTATTCTCTGTATTAATGAAGTTATTGATCGTCTTCACCCGTGGATGTAGGCAGGTTTGCCGAACCACGGTAAATATTATCTCTTGTGTGATTGTTCTTTGCCGTTTATTGTTTTCTCATTTTGTTTCTCACGCATCACATACTTGAATCCTATCTATTGTTTTGTTCCGTTATGCTGTTTTGGCACAACAAATTAGTATTAGAGCACTAGGTTAGAACTGCGGATTGAGGGTTCTTTTGGAGATTTTGTGATGGCAGTTACAAGGTTCAACGAAAATAATGCTTTGGACTCTATCAGCTTGAAAGAAAACTGATTTTGGTGATTGAGTTCAAGGGTGGCTTGGACTCTATCAGTTCAAAAGAGAACTAATTGCATACCCTTCAGGGTTTGGTGGAGAAGATGATCAAGGAGCTTCATTCAGTTTTGGTTTGATGGAATTCAAGCCAAGGTGGAGATTTGTTAGAAGTGTCTTGAACTTACACGTTTTCTAAGCTGGTTTTTTAGGTCTCGTATGACCTTAACGTGCTAGGGTTTCTTGGGGTTGTATATCTCTATAAAATGAGATGTTTATGGGTTTTAAGGTTGCGGAAGATTGTGGGAAGAGAGACTTTGCCAAATAGGCAAGAACATATCAAGTGGGAGAGTTCTTTGGGTTTTCCGTAGGGTTTTAACTTTGGGTTTTAGAACTAGCCATTGTGCATTTTATACTCTTCTTTATTCTCTATATTAGCGAAGTTATTAATCGTCTTCACCCGTGGATGTAGGCAGGTTTGTTGAACCACATTAAATATTATATATTGTGTGATTATTCTTTGTTGTTTATTATTTTCTCGTTTTGTTTTCGCGCATTACATACATGAATCCAATCCGTTGCTTGCTCCCTTGTGTTGTTCTGACACAACAATAGATTACTACTATCATTTGTATGAGCCCACCTGCAAGTACTTACATCAAAACCAATTTGCTTTAAAGATTACTCAAAAAGAGAACACTAAAATAATATAAAATAAAAGAAAATTAATGAAGAAAAAAGAGTAAAAATAGTTCCATTTTACGAGATTTGAATGCAGATATACATACTTGGATGATGAAGTAATCTACCTTACCTGGAGTTGTATACATAGTTGCTTCCCAGCATTAAGGCACACACAAATGTATCTGCGTTGCTCTTGAACTTCCCCAGATTTTTCTTCCCATCCAAAAATTCCTAAACAGAAGGACATAATGCAATTACAATAGCATACCATCACAGGTATTTGAAGCGGCCATTTATTGGCGTCTTCCTTGTACTAGATTCTGGCGGCTTCTCTTCTCCCTTAGGACTCCTCTTACAAAAACAATTTGAAAACTTCACCTGATCTTTTCATCAGTGAAAAAATGACTTTGAATCTTAGCCGGATTTCATTTTTGCCCTCTTACAAAAAATAATTTGAAACGTTCACTTGATCTTTTCACCTGGGAAGAAATGATTTCAAGTTTTAGCCGGATTTCATTTTTTATGTTTTTTTTCCACCAACAGAACAACCAAAATACGATTCAAACAACAGAAAATCCAAATTGGCAACAACTTCTTAGTAGCTCTTCTTAGCTGATAAGTAATTAGAAATACAGAGAGATAGAAATTGCAAGATCAATCACTTGAAACTCAATTAAGTTTTCCCATAATCAAAATCTAATGCCACAAATCCTAGGAAATATGCCTCCAAACCGTGCGTAGTCCATCAAAATAAAAAGCAAAAATGATTTCTTCATCCAACTTTGCAATTGTATAAACCAATAAAATAAAAAGACAAAAAAGAATCATTTGATTATCTCAATAACCAAAGAAAGAAGAACTCTACAACTCCTAGTGTGTAATTTCTCTAACAAGTCATCGACATGTAATCATTTTGTTGTGCTTCTCAAACAGAGGAGAGAAACACCGATAGGCAATGAAATCTCTCCGCTCCTCAGAGATCTCTTTGCGTCAATTTATGATGTTGATCTGAAAAACATATTTAAAAAATCTAAAAGAGGATTTATAATGTACCTTTGCATCAACTTAATTGATACAAAAAAAATCATTTTTAAATTTATAAAATGAACGTGAAAAGGTTGCTTTTAGCATCAACTTTTAAGTTGATGTGAAACTGATGTAATAAATAATCTTAAGAAATAAAGCATCAATTTTTATCTACTCTCCATAGTAACATCTTACTTGCATTGGCATCGCTTCTTACAGTTAATATACTTATACCAATATGCTTACATGCTTGTTTATGCATTTAATGGCCTTCTCTATAATTAAATCTCACACATGGATTTTTGGTTGTGTACTTCACAGTTATATCATGATTCAATTATGCATTTATTGTTCTATTCTTTCCAAGTCTAATTTTTTTGGCCCATGTAATTTACCCTTTGTCAAATCATGACAAAATGGGGGAGACAAAGATAAGCTTCATAGTAAAATCTTTTTTTTTTTTTCAAATTTTACTTATTGCTTGATACTATAGTATTTTTTTTTTTTAAAAAGCAATAAAAAAAGGTATGTTCTATTGTTACAGACTAGCAGGTTATGACAAGCCCAAGGACTAAGGAGAAGCACATCAACAAGAATAATGTGAAATCTTTTGTGTGTCCTTGTACGAAGTCCAAATGTATTTAACTGATGTAATTTTTATTTATTTTTGGGAATTTTCATGGAATTAACAAAGGGGATATTATTAAGTATGTTAGTATTGTTAATTTCATGCCAAAGGTAGATATGTTGTATAGGCTATGGTTCAATATATTTATGAGTGTTTAAGAGTCTATAAAGTGTCAAGAACAAAGGACCAAGCTCAAGCAACACCAAACAATATCAAAACATGAAGAAGTTTCACAAATCTATATAAGACAAATTCAATCAAGTAGAAAACTTCCATGGCCTAAGGCATCATGCACAAGAGCTAGAAACCTGTAAATATAGGTAATAACTTGTCCAAATATTGTTGGGGGCTCAATTTCCTCGTAAAGATCAAGGTTAAACCTAGGATGACCGAAAGGACCAACTTATGACCCTAGACAAGTTTTTGAACTAAGCCAAGGTTGAAAAAGTATTATAAAATTCAAATAATCAAAACTATTCGAATTTGGCTATGTTCGAGCTCTTGAATGAACCCTTCAATCACTCGAACTTGCTCAGTTTGGGCAAACCCAAGACTGCCCAAACTCGAGCGCTCAAATAGTACTCTTAGAGCACTCAAATAGAGCATTGGAGTGCTTGAATGTTTCCAGATTTGGAAAACTCCAAACTGTTGGAATGGAGCCATTGGGGATCGAAAAGGTGTGGATTTCACACTATAAAAATGTGATTTAATCACCATTAAGACTAACTAATCGTTCATTATTGATTAAGCCAATCTTGGGGGAATTTTCAAGCTTTTGTCCAAACCTATAGTCATATCTTATATGTGAACAAAGCCACACAACCTTGTTATATACTAGTATATTTTCTTTATCAAGTCATGAGAAAATACTCAATCTTTGAGTCAAGAGACAATTTTCACTAAGGCAAATCAAAATTTTAAAGTTTTTAATTATGAGTATGCACTATAGTCATATTTGACTAGCAAGAGGCCTGAGTAATACAAACCAACTTCTCTATTGCAATTGAAACTTTCTCTAGAGTTATCCGAAGTAAGGATTGAAGTCCACTGGACTAGAGCCATCATGCCCTGAAACCCATACCAATAGGGCCATGAATTTCGGCACATGACATTAACACAATCACTCATTATCACATAAATCTCCTACAAGTTTTTTTACCTTTTCCTTTTACTTTCACATTCATATGTAATTGAATAATACATTAATCATAACCTATTAATTTTAATCATTCAATTACATTCCCACAAGTCTGACCTATAAATAAAATCTCTAATCCATAATAACCATAAACTGAATATCTATAAACTTGTATGTCCATAAACATCTATGTCTGACATTCTAAACCAAATAACATATAGTTCAACATTAACTAAAATTAACTAATGAATCCAAATACTAAAATCCACTAACTTATTACATCATTTGAAATAAACTGAAATATAAACAAAACTGAACTGAAATAAATATCATGTCTCTAAACTAAAATAAAATATGTATGGTCTCTGGCCCTCTCTATTTGCAACCGTTACTTTGTGATCTCCTCATCATCTGTGTATCAATTCGGAGTAAGCTTGACAAACTTAATAAGATAACAAACAAACTATACGAAACACTAGACTGAGACTTAACATGATTTCAAAAATCAAAACATATAGTTGCATATTCATTATGAAAATACAGATCTATACAGTTCTAATCAATACTATACTAAAAAAAATTTAACAATTCTAAACAGAAATATGAGACAAATCCAAGACAATATAATAACAATAAAGAGTCAATAACAATACTATAACAATGCAATATTATGTCAATCTGTTCACTTAGCTAATACATTGTACACCATTTAATCCCCAGTGAGAAGGGCTAATAAGTTCACTAATTTTAATCCCCTGTGAGAGGGCCGATACAATCACACCTACACTTCGAAAAAAGGAGTCTACTAACTAACCCCTATTAGAGAGGGAGCACTTCACCAATTTAATATCCTATAAGAGCCCCGATATTTCACACCATAAATCAAGTGAGGTGTGTATCATCAGATAATCCCCTTGATGATGAAAGGTGGCTTCGCTCACAAACAATATCAATCTTCTTTACAATTCTGTTTTTAAATATAACTATCTATCATATAGCTCATAACAATAATATGATTTTAAACAATACAACGGAGATGCTTAATCCATCTAAGCACAACTATGAAGACGTCTGCAAAACAATAAGAATACCATTTATCAAGCTTAAAACATTGGTTCATAACTTATAAATTATGGAATCAATCTTAACAATTTCTTTTCTTCTTTTAAAATAATTGGACACATCAATTTTTAATTAAAAACTTATCATCTTATAGAGAACTTAAGAAAACAACTCTTTTCTTTGCAAAACAGAATTTTACATGAATACTAACCAAAATCCCTCTTTAAAACTTGCAATTTCTTTATAACAATATTGGTGTCTTCAATAATAATAAGCAAATCATGTGGAACAATTTCAAAAACAGAGGTAGACAATGATCTATGCATCTGAAAGAATGAAAACAAAACATATCTTTTAAATACTTTTATAAACCATGACATTCTTTGCAAAACAAGGTTTTTAAGAACCTAAACAATTTAAACCAAAACAAAAAAAACACACACACACACACACAATAACTTTCAAAAACAAGATTGAATGAGTTCTAAAAATCGAGGAATTAAAAAACAAGGCATAGTTTAATTGTGTTCTTACCTCTTTACTTGTAGATTTGTTCTTAAGCTTTTCATTCTTTAGAAAATCCCAAAATTTCTTTGTAGATTTAGTTTTTCTCTTCCTTTTTCTTTTTGATTCGTTTGTAGGGTTTCTTATAAAAAATTTGGTCAAAATCAATACATTATATAGACCTAAGGAGAGTCCAAAAACAATTAGAAACCCCCCAAAGTCGGAGAGTTGCAAAACGATTCTCTGTTTTCGAAATGGACATGGTCAATCAATCTGGCACCTCTCGATTGATCAGGCTACCCAGGGCCAATCAATCGGGAACCCCTAGCTTGATTAATTGGGCTTGGACCCATATTTTTAAATATTTTTTCATATTTGTGTCTCACATAATCATATTCTGATTTGCATGTCATTTTTTGCATTGGAAACTATACTTTCATGCCTTTTCAATGACATATAATTTGTTTATTAATTCTTTCTGCATTTTTACTAGTATGTCTCTAAAGTTGTGTCAGTTTACAGGTCAATACATATGCATTAAAATTTTGCTAGTATGTGAGAAACATATATAACATATGTGTACGATGTGTGGGCGACATGTATGCAACACATATGTGAACATGTGTGGGGCATTACAAGAGCGCTTGTCGGAACCACTGGGTGTGGAGCCTTACTTCACCAAAAACACTAGAGGAAGCTAACTATTCAACTGAACACAGAAAGTAAGTTTGCTAATTTTGGTGTGTGTAATAGTTAGTTAACTATTAATAAAAATCAACCTAGCTTGGAGGTAAGCCGTTTAATAATGAATGTAGGCCAGTGTATAGAACCACTATAAATTGGTGTCTTCTTATTATGTGGATTATGCATTTGTGTATTTTCTTTTATGTGAATTATACCTTTGGGTTAGCATAATTGCAATAAGTCACTTGGATTGAGCATTTATAATTGTACTTAATAACTCTAGTGAAACAATTAATTTTAGACAAACTCTAAAGTAAACGTGCTCCTGCTTTGTTATAGGCAACTAAGTAACAACAGGACCTCGTGGTAATTAGCATCCGCTTACTAATTTATTGCTTAAGACAAAATATTGTGTAGACTTAAGTAATTAAGGATGATTAGGAAAAGCACTAAGTATTTATAGAGGAACAAAATTGGATTTACTTGCTACATTTCTGTTGCACCTTAAGTAAATCAAAAGAGCGCCGAATTATCAAAGAAGTTTTAGAAATCCTATTCATCATCCCTCTAGGATTACTGGACCTAGAATTCCAATAATAAGTCTAGCGATCTCTTTGCCATGTGGCAAGAGAAACCTCTTCTTTAAGCGTACACACGTCGACGTTTGGCTAGTATACACACGTCGGTTAGATAGTCATTGAAAGTGATTCCCTTTTATCCATCCAAGCCATTAACAGTCCTAGGAGTTCTTTAATTTCATTGGAAGCTTAGATCGTTTTTTGCTAAAATTAGTAGTCATATACATCGGGCTGCACACTTTAAGGCCCATTATTTAGCACATAATGTTTTATCAAACATAAATTTGGAGTTGGATTCCGTCCAGTTCTCCCCAATGTAATCTTCTGTTAGTTAATGAAAGCTTTCCTTTTTATATAAAAAAAAAGCATTATTTTTAATTTAAATTTTGAATCTCAACATACAGTAAAAAAATCTAACACGTGGAGGGCCTTATAATTGATATGGACAAGGAAAATGAATACAGGGCCAATATAGGAGGCCTCCTACTTGATAGATGATTGGGATTGACCACATCACTGCTCCATCTGGTTACGATGGGAGAGATTGTCTAGTAAAGAGATGCTACCCTACTCTAAAACCTTCTCCTTTAACCATTTTACTAGCAAGTTAATAGCCCCATAATTAACTTAATATGATACTTTTAAGGCTATCAACTTTGGACTAAGGGTCTACGACATCACAATGATTCGGATGACTTATGACATGATTAAGTCGATTGGTTCAACAAGACTAGACCGACCATCTTATTTGGATTTAATGCAAGGTTTCAAGTTATGATTTTGTCATGCATGGTTATTGAGCATTAAATTTTCATAATAATGTGGCATTAAAAATTATTATATATTTGAATGACTTACTTTTTTGTGAATGTTTCTGATTTCAAAGGTGCATTGGTTTCAATGTCAGACATAAAATTCATCTTGATAAGCTCTATGGAATCCTCAGGCAAGGATTAATCAGTCTAGAAGGCTCCAATCAATGGCAATCCACAAAATATAATTCATAATAATGCCTTAGACCGTAGCGCCGAAAGTAGGAATGGGTGGAGTGCCAAACGTGAAATTACACAAAGCTTCAAAGTGCCTCCAAAGGTTATGTCCGAGTACCTATGTGTATGTGTGTTTCTAATCTTGCTGATTTTGTGCACTAATTCTATATTGACAACATACAAAATTACGGAGATTGGATTTACCACGGCCTTTTTGTTGTTACCCATGCCGCTTCAATCACTGGGCTTGAAAATGCATCTGAAGAGGGTTTTTGTAGATATACTAATTGGTACAAGTGATCACTTGCACTAGTGTACCTTCGTAGAAGTATAATGTGTAGGTAGGTTGGTAGCATAAAAAAGAATGTCAATGAATTATAGAGCTTATGTTTTAAATGCAGGCCAACACCCTGATGCTTGGGTGACTGCAGCACCATCCTCCCACAATGAGGTCCGGGATCAAATAAGAGTTGATGCAGTACGGGTGGTTGCTTGTTATACCGTCATGTACATATTTAAAATGATTGTAATGCGGGCCCTAGTTGCCAAGCTGAAAAAGGAAGGAAATAAGAATGTTATA
>JAOXJP010228457.1:0-11121 GCA_025762735.1 Platanus orientalis | reverse complement strand
TGCCTCCCTTTTAATGAGTTTGCATTTGGCTGTGCTTTGCTATTTCCAATGAAAATCTTATTGGTGATTAGAAGATTGCATTGTGAGTTGCTGAGATTGTTGGAAGATTTTTTGATGACTTTTTCAAAGTCGAGAGGTTTATTTGATGACCCTTTTCTAAGTTAAACAGTTCATGACTCGTGGTTGAGCCGAAAGAAATGATTTAACGACCTTTTCTAAGGCAAAAGAATTATTTAATGACCCTCTTCTAGGTCCAATAGTTCACGACTCATGATTGAGCTGAGAGAAATGACTTTGACAACCTTTCCTAAGGCAAAAGAATTATTTAATGACCTTCTTCCAGGTCCAACAGTTTACAACCCATGATTAAGCCGAGAGAAATGACTTTGATGACCTTTCCTAAGGCAGAATAATTATTTAATGACCCTCTTCCAAGTCCATGATGATTAGCAAGAAGTAGGATGATGAATGAGAGTAAATGCTGAATTCAATGAGTTTGAGTTCAATGAACTTTAGGTTGAGAGTGCTATGCATTAGTCGTGGCGACCTTTTAAGGGTTTAAACCATGAAAATGATAATGCATAGTCTGCTTAGAAATGCTACATATTATTCATGACAACCTTTTAAGGGTTCAAGTCATGAAAATGGTAATATATAGTCTTCTTGAAAATGCTACATATTATTCATGACAATTAAGTCATGAAAATGGTAATATATAGTCTTCTTGGAAATGCTATATATTATTCATGACAACTAAGTCATGAAAATTGTAATATATAGTCTTCCTGGATTGCATTGCTGAGGGGATGAAGCCCAAATTGATTGTTGAGGGGTCGAGGCCGAAATTGATTGTTGAGGGGACGAAGCCCAAATTGATTGTTGAGGGGCCGATGCCCAAATTGATTGCTGAAATTGATTATTGAAATTGATTGTTGAGATTGATAGTTGTGATTGATTGCTGAGGGGCTGAGGCCATTTGATTGCTTTGATTGATTAAGGAGCTGTGGCCCAAGTTTGAATGACTTGAGGGGCCGCAATTGACTTGAGGGGCTGTGGCCCAATTGATTGACTTGAGGGGCCATGGCCCAATTGATTAACTTGATTGATTAAGTGGCCGTGGCCTAATTTGATTGCTTTTAGGGGCCAGGGCCCAATTGATTGATTTGATTAATTAAGGGGTCGTCGCCCAATTGATTGACTTGATTGATTAAGGGGCCGCGGCCCAATTTGATTAATTTAAGGGGCCAGGGCCCAATTTGATTGACTTGATTAATTAACTTGATTGATTAAGTTGATTGATTTAAATTGATTGATTCAATTGATTGATTTAATTGATTAACTTGAGGGGCCGGGGCCCCAATTAATTGATTGATTGATTAAATTGATGGATTTAAGCTAATTGATTTAATTGATTAACTTGAAGGGTTGTGGCCCAATTGATTAATTTTAGGGTTGAGGGCCCAATTGATTGACTTAGGGGCCATGGCCCAATCAATTGACTTGAGGGGCTGCTGCCTAATTGAAATTTACTTGATTGATTAAGGGGCCGTGGCCCAATTGATTGGCTTGATTAATTAAGGGACCACGGCCCAATTGATTGACTTGATTAATTAAGGGGCCATGGCCTAATTTGATTAATTTAAGGGGCCAGGACCTAATTTGATTGACTTGATTAATTAAGGGGCCGTGACCTAATTTGATTAATTTGATTGATTAAGGGGTCGTGGCCTAATTTGATTAATTTGATTGATTAAGTTGATTGATTTAAATTGATTGATTCAATTGATTAACTTAAGGGGGCGGGGCCCAAATTGATTGATTGATTGATTAACTTGATTAATTAAATTGATGGATTTAAGCTAATTGATTTAATTGATTAACTTGAGGGGCCCTAGCCCAATTGACTGATTTTAGGGGCCAGGGCCCAATTGATTAACTTTAAGGACTAGGGCCCAATTGATAGACTTTAGAGGCCAAGGCCCAATTTCATTTGCTTGGGGATCCATGCCCCAATTTCCTCTGCATCAGGGGCCACTACCCAATTTTTTTTACTCAGGGGCCAAGGCCTAAATTCATTTGCTTAGGGGTAGGGGCCCAATCTCCTTGCTTGAGGGCTTCGATCCTATATCCTTTTGCTTTTTATTTACTAGGAGGTGGTACCTCTTCTCTAATTGGTTCTGCCGTGAACGACCCTATTAGGAGATGACTTACCATCTCCAATTGGGGCCTAATGGCACATTTATTGTTAGGTCATGGAAGATGTTTCATTTTCGGATTGAAATCAAAAGAGTTATGTTTATGCTGCATTTAGTCTAGTGGTGAAGGAGGTTGTTGCAAAAAGCCCAATTGGGATCCCTATTACCTCATGAAGTCTATGTTGGCGTTTCTTACCCAAGTATGATGTTGCATGACACATTGCAATGAGTTTTTAGATTCATTGGTTGAGCATGAGATTTGAAAGCTATGTGCATGAAACCCTTTGTTAAGTTGGCATTTGTGGTAGCCGCTTGGACCGAGTTCTTCTGTGAATGGCATGAATGTCTGAACTGGCTATGTTGATGATCATTGGCTATGCATTTTGAACTTCTGTTGTTGATGGTTTTGCCCCTGTTTGCTCCAAGATCAAGGAGGGCTTCGGTTATGGACTGAATGACAGCTTAGGTAATGGATTTGAATGAAAGGGGTAAAAGGCTCAAAATGATTATTAATTGTCAAGCTTAATCTCAAATGATCAAAGATGAAGAAAGTTATTAAACATGGGATGAAATGTGACTTAGGACATGAGTGCCAATGAATGTTGAATAACATGCTCAAAATTGTAACATCTTCATTGGGTTTATGATTGTTCAACATCATAAGATGTGTCTTGATTGTCTATGGATTTGAGCAATTTGAAAGACATGGGAGATAGGGTGCATGTTCAAGTTTGCAAAGACTTGTAAAATGTGTGAATACTTGTAGAATGTGATTGAACCTTATTCAGGTTGCCTACGTACCCTAGTGTAGGGATCAAGTCAAGCATAGTTCATTGATGAATGGCTATCATCCTTTAAGTTTCAAGGTTTAATATTGTAGGGTAGCTTTAGCATTGAAGTGTCTAGGTGGAAAAATCCCCATCTTTTTCTTTCTTTTTCTTTTTTTTTTTTGCTTTTTCTCTTCTGTTTTTCTTCTGATTTTCTTTTTTTTCTCTTTTTTTGTGAGGAGGTTTTCCTTAAGGGTGACTACCGAAATAGGAGAGGTTTGATGAAGGTTTTTTTTATGATGAGTGGTATATTATGCAAGAATAAATTGATAGTGATGAACATTTGAACATGTTGGCTTGTACATGTGACTACTTTCAAATTGTACATGAGATGGATTGGAAAAATGGAGTGGGTCTATCATTCTGATAGATTTGAGGTTGTACAGCTAAGGTTGTAGCAATTGATGTTATAGTAGGCTGTTTATGGAAGTGAGTCAAGATTTACTTAGGGTTGTTAAACAATCAAGAAAGTTGTGGTTCAGAAAAGAAACCTCTGGCTCAAAATGGTTGAATAGTGATTAACTTTGAATGGGTCATTTTGAGGATTTTGATCGGCCACAAATAGCCTTTCTTCATTTCAATGAACAATTGAGATCATGCTTGACATGAGTTTAATGAATAGGGAATATTGTGTTTAAAAAGAAAAAGGCTCTGTATTTGGCCCAAGATGTTTGACTAGTGGAAAATTGTATATGGGTCCTTTTGGTAAACTGATCAGCCAAAGATGGCCTTCTATCATTTCTAAGAGCATTAGGAGCATATTGTCGACAGCAGAAATGGATCATTGAGCACATTATTGGCTGCTGGAGTAGAGTTGTCTTATAGATTGTTGACTGTTGGAGTAGGCGTATATCATTGGCTACTGAAATAGAGCATTGGTGGCTCATTGTTGGTTGTCAGAGCTTTTCATGAAGGGAAGGTGCTTGAGTGGACAAATTTCCTTCTTTTTTCCTTTTTTACCCCCAAGGTCTTTTTGGCTTTTCCTTGAGACTGGGTTTTCTTTTTGTCTTTGTCCCGTTTTTGCCCTTGGTGCCTTTACAAGTTTTCTCCAAGACTGGGATTTCTCATTTTATTTTCTTTTGCTCCCCTTTTTTTGCTCTTGGTGTCTTTACTGGTTTTCACCAAAACTAGGTTTTCTTATCTTCTGCACTATGATTGCTAGTCAAAACATCTTGAATGTGTCTCCATGAAAGGTTCTGCAATATGTGGCCAATGATGAAGATTGATGTTGCTTGTTGGATGTGGCCAGATTTTCAAGATGACTCCTATCTTGACGATGTTCGATCTCATGCTATTTCATTGAATTGCTGAATCTTTAAGGAAAAATTGTTGATGACATCATACATATGCAAGCTTACTTCTCAGACTTCACTAGGTGATTGGGCTTTTTGCTTAACCAGAGCCACTAAAGGACTGATATTAGCACGCCCATGACTCTTAAGAAATCAATAACTCATTTTAAGTTGAATTACTTTTATTCAAACAAGTTCTTTTTGGGAGGCCTTTTGGACATTTAGCCACTTGTTAGTAGTTAGTAAGGATCCCTCTAGGTTTGGGAAAACATTTTGAAAATATGTACATGTAATATGTGAATCATGAGCACGAAGTGATGAAAAACTTTTGAAGAGGAGAGACTCAGTGAAGCATCCCTTTTTGTAAAAAGCGGTGCCCCTAGAGGCAAAAGCATAGCATACAAGGGGTTACACTTGGAGTATGAAGGATGACTCAAAAGTTGCCTACGTACCTGACATAGAAGTTAGGATTAAGCCAATTCGTAGTTCGATCTGTGCATTATTTACGAAAGATAAAAAGGAAAGACAGGTTCACAAAGTCTTCAGAGTGGTCCTGTCGCTTTGATGATGATGGTCTCTTGGTCAATGAGGTCTTGGATGTCATGTTTCAACCAGAAGCAATGGTAATTGGAATGTCTAAAGCTTTGATGGTAAATGCAGTACTTCTTCACATCATACCTCCTCGGGAGGGGATTTGGCGGTAGCTTTGGAGGAAGTGGTTGGAGATATCCCTTGTTAACTAGATCAATTAACATGTGCGGGATGGGATAAGGCAAGGGGGTGAATTCCCTCTTAACTTTTTTGGGACGAGGGGAGCAAGGTTCGCGTCCTCCCTTTCTGGGTGGTGGGGTTTGGACTTGCACTGTCGGAATGTTGTTGTAGGTGTGAGTGTATTGAGTAGATAATAAAGGTGTATGATATTGATGGTGCATGTGGGATAGGGCCATTGAAGTCATGGGCGAGAGAGATGTAGCTGAAAGAAACTTGGACTCCTTTCGTGTAGTCCTTATGGGTACCTAGATCTCTTGGATCCAGCCTTCCCATATGACATGCTCGATGGTAGATGCAGCTTTTACTATCGGTGCCAATTCATTACATGTTTGGGCTATTATCTCGTATGTAGAGCCTAGGGTTTCCAAGAGGGTTGACACCATGTCAACTTCTTCCAAAGGCCTTTCACGGGTGTAGGCTATAAGTCTCCATCAGAGAGCGTACTCTTGAATGTTTTCATATGGCTCAGGTCTTATCATATATAGGCCTGGTCTTAGAGGTAAGAAGTCTAAGTTGGTCTTGAAATGCTTTAGAAAGACTTGTGATAAGTCTTTCCAAGTCTAGAGCTTGCCCCTCTCTAGGTTCATGAACCATTTAAAGGGATGGTCCTCTAGGCTTTCTGAAAATAGATGAATGAGGAGTCCTTCGTCTTTACTGAGTTGAAACATTTCATTGCAAAATGTCCATAAATGTGTGTGAGGACACCCTTCTCTATCATACTTTGTAAGTTTCGGGACTTGAAATCCGCTTGGGAAGTCCTCCCTAGAGTATAAACTTGGGCAATCCATATTGGGGGAATAGGCTGCTTCAAACTTTTCTCCCCTTCCCATGATCTATTTACCACGGGAACAGATCTTTCTGGCTTTAGTAGTGTAGTGAACATCCCGGGTTTGATACAAGGATGGGATAACAATATGAGGAGAAGGGGTGTTGTAGGAATTGTTGGGTATGTATGCTGGTCCCCTTGAAGGTTCTGGGGCTTCTATGATAATCATATTTGGAGAGATTCCAGATGAATGTCTGTTTGCCATAGTTGCTCGAGTGAGAGATGCTTCTTGCAGAATGTCTTGCTTGCTTGATCTTACTAGCTGCCCCAAAGTTATAGATTTGTTATGATGGTTTTTAAACATTTGAAAGACAAAATATGTATCACAAAGCATAAAGTAAACAAAGGGGTTTTACCCCTAAAATTTCAAAATTATTTTCAGGATTCTTGTCCATTTACTAACAACACCATTTTGGAAACAAAAATTTGTACATATATATATATACCAGAAGTGATTACAAAAAGAGGGGGTATTTGCCCCATTACATCAAAAATGAGAATGTAGAGTGAACAATCTAGAGATTGGGTGCCATAGGTGGCAATGGTGGAGGTGGCATAGGTTTGCAGCTTAAGGAGAATAGTTATCCTCTCAACTTGTGAACCCAGGATTGCATCCACTAATCTTGTATGAAAGCTATGCTTTTGCTATGCCATATCT
The DNA here is from genome assembly GCA_025762735.1 of Platanus orientalis. Lineage (NCBI taxonomy): Eukaryota > Viridiplantae > Streptophyta > Magnoliopsida > Proteales > Platanaceae > Platanus > Platanus orientalis. The sequence goes on along the minus strand of JAOXJP010228457.1, from coordinate 4,552 downwards.
TGATTCCCAAGTCATCATGGGAAGCTCTATTGTCATTGGGATCATTCTTTAGGGAGTGGATAAACTTGGATAAGGTTTTGTTCCAATGTCGAGTGCAGTCTCGCAAGACTTTGGCCTCAGCGCGGAAGTGTAACTCGGCTTCTAAATAGGCATTGGTCTAAGCACGTTGAACATGCTCGTAAGCTAAGCCTTGTAAGACTTTCTCATATTTTAATAAAGTATGATTAGACTTCTGAGAAGATAATGTGTGTGGTGAATCAATGTAAAGCTTCTTGCTCGAAGAGGTAGACGTGACAAGTGTGGACTGTGTAGGAAGTTTTTGGCGAAGCCATTACTCATAAGCAAGTGACATAGCCTAGATTTTCGCAGATACAGGGACCTAGTGCTAAGTAGTCCGTGTATGTGAATCATCCCATAGGGCGGTCTAGCAAGACCGGATAAAGGTGGGTAACATGTGGTTCAACTTGTATACATCTTCAAAGACTATAGGAAAGTTAAAGAGATCTTGTCTAAGAGAGAACTGTCAGAGGATGTACACAAGTACATAAGGGGTGCTTTGGAATACCCCCATGATAGTCACATAAGGGTGACCCTTGGAGAATGAGTGTGGATAGTGTGCTTTGTGCCTCTTGCTTCATTAAGTGACATGTTCAGGGAGCACACTGGAAAGTAGACTCTAATAGTCGGTTGTCGTGGCCTTGACTGGAAGAGGTTGAGTATTGACATGTGCCTGTGCGAGAGTCAAATTGTGGGATATGTGAGTGGGGGATGGTGATGAAACAGTCACACATTTGTACCACAAAGCTGTAAGAAAGCCGGGCAACCATATAACTGAGCTTATTGATATTGAGTACAATATGAGAGATTAGTAATAGTCTCGGATGTGATCATGGGAACTAGGGTATTCTTTCATAAGTGTTGCCCCCAAGATGTTGAAAATAAGTTCATTGATATGATGACGGATGTATGATAACAAGAGTTATATTTAGATAACTAGGGTGAAAACTCTAAGTTTGGTCAAGCTTGAGAAATCACCGAACCTCTTCCAACTTCTTTCTAAAAAGAAGTTGAAAGGACAACATATGTGTTTCACTAAGACTTCTTTTGGGCATGGAAGATTTGAAGATGACTAATGTATGAAGGTCTTTAAAGTAGTTAGGCTTGTGGATCGGGATTATAGTATCGATGCCACGACGATATTCCCAATCTAAGAAAGATTCAAACTCTTAGATGGTAGGTGTAAGATCTTGTTCTCCGAAGTGGAAAACCATAGATGAAGGGTCCTAAAATGAGCTGGCCACTTCTAAAAGAAGCCAATCCAAGTTGATGTATGCCAATGTCAAAGTGGCTTCGAATTGGCCTTAGTCTACCCCGAATTTCTTACTCTTCGGGGAATAGGGTAATTCGGACTCTTACAAAATTCATAGAGGCCAGGGGGTAGGACTTCGAAAGATATGAGTTTATGATCCATATCTTGACAACAAACTTGAAAAGAAGGTTAAAAATATGATTTTCGTGCTAAAGGCAAAGTTTAACAGGAATAGATTTGATGCCTGAATTTCATTTGTATGCCTAAATTTAATTTAATTAAATTCAGGCGTGGGGGGCACATTCAGGCGATGGGAGTGGTTACAAGATTTAGAAGGCCAGCAAGCCTATCTTTATTTCTTTGTTTAAACAATCATAGGCTAAGAAAGAGCTTCTCAAGAGACTTCCCTCAACCTTCAAACTCAAAAAGCATTTGAAACTGAAACTTGACAATGGCCTAAGGTGGATAATCGCAACACTTGCCCTTCTCTCGGGACAAGAGACCGTGCTATGGAAGAATCCGACGACAGACGGATAAGATCTTCATTGCTCTTTCAATTGTAAAGTGATTTCCGTTGATTTTAAATAAGACTTTTGATCTCTTTCTTTTTCTAAGTTCTTTACTTGAAGTTTCATGAATTCTTTAAAACTTTATATTTACTTTTAGAAGTTTTTGGACTTATAAAAATTTCACTGTTTAGATGATGTAATTGAATTATCATTTGTTCATTTTGTGTTTAGAACTTGTGTAAGTAGCTTAGAGAGGTTATTAGACAGTTTTAACAATGATGTTGAAATGCCTTGACACCTGAAGTTGACAGCTCTAATTTATAGGCGTAACACCTGAATTTTCAATCAATAGGCATTGAAAATTTAGGCATTAGACTAAAATTATATTTTCTTTTGTTTAAGCATTATTTAACATGTTTGTTGTGTATTTTTGTACGCAAGTTAGGGACAAAATTGAGAAGCATGGATCCTAGTCTGGAGTCAAGACCTTGTGGGAGTACATGTGTTCCAAGATCTAGGTGCGGGTGATCAGGATGGGTTTTAGTCCATTCCTTACCCTACCCATGCTAAAGGCAGACCGGACACTTATGCCGGCATTAGTGGAGAGGTGGTCGCCAATGACCTGCACTTTTTATTTGTCCCTGGGGGGATTAGGATGCCCCCCATTGACTTCTACATGATGACGGGGCTTCCCATTGGTGGCACCCCTTCCTTGTCAACTGATGAGCTTGATTTAGAGATGGTGAGGAGATACATCAGGCCTCAACCCATAGAGTATTACAAGGGTACCAAAGGTGTCCTAGCCTCCTAGTTACTGATGAGCTTGATTTAGAGATGGTGAGGAGATGCATCGAACCTCAGCCCATAGAGTATTACAAGGGCGCCAAAGGTGTCCTAGCCTCTTGGTTTGAGACAAAGTATGTCTGGGCCAAAGATGAGAGTTTGGAGGAAGAGAGGGATTACTCAACCTGAACCTTCCTACTTTACATGCTGATCCGTTCAGTCTTCTGTACGGAGAGTGATTGGGTATACTTTTGGCTGTTATCGGTGCTCGAGGACCTGAACAGAGTAGGGTCCTTTAGTTGGGGTAGATCCACCTTAGGGTGGATGTACTCCAACATGAGCGAGATCTCGACTGGGCAGGGTACTCCCGTCTTCTTAGGATTATGCTTTCTTTGGGAGGTACACTTCTTTTAAGTTTTTTTTATTTGTTTCCTTCATGTTTATTTAGTTTACATTGATTAACACTCAACTTCTTTGCAGGTGTGGTGTTACGATCACTCTCCACCCTTAGCTCTTGCATGGAAGAACAAAGAGATGTTCCCCTTCCCTTGTGTGGTGAGGTGAAAAGTTTCGAACACCCACCACAAGGTTTGTAAGTCCATCTCTATCTTCTGACAAGACCTAGACCTCTTGATGGCTGCTCAGGTAAGTACATAATTTCTTTTTTTGCTTTATTTAAATGTTTATTTACTTTTGAAATCATGTTCTAGCTCCTATTGTGCTTTGTGCAGGTTAAATGGCATCCCTGGACTAGGTGGGTCTTGGAGAGGAATGCTGCTCTCACTCAAACCATGGTCTTGTCAGAGGATCGTATTGATAACTATTGATGAGTTTACCCTGTACCTCGGGGAGACGTGTTGGTGCTAGGTTGGGGTAAGAGTGGAGGATTTTGTGGTGCTGCATCCAGCCCCTCGGGTCATTGATATTGAGGGTGAAGCTGGTAGAGGAGAGATAGGCATTGATGCCTTGGTCTTCATGGATTGGGGCAGAAATTATAATGAGTGGTGGACCACTCAGTCTTGTGGGCCTCTAAGCGGCCCCATCGAGCCCCAAGTGAGTTTATTTTATTTTTTTTTTGTAAATCTTTTTGTTATATTTCATTCATTTTATTTTAAAACATTTGATGATGAGTTGTCTTTTTGACTTTATCAGGCAGCCGAGGCCCAACTCCTAGATGAACCCACACTTCCTACTAGAAGAGGAAGGAAGGGAAAGGCTCCTATGGTAGAGCCTGATCTGGTAGGAGTGATACTCGAGGCGGTAACAGTGACCGACCTCGAGGGCAGAGTTAGTGAGGAGCCTTTGCTTGACATTGAGCTTCCTCAGGGGTAGGTACCTCGAGAGATTGTATCCCAGGTATGACTTAGTTTATTTTAATAATGTTTCTTTTTTTTAAAATTGTGAATTTTAAGATGTTTGACAGAGTTGTGTACTTATTACAGGTTTCGAGAGAAATGTACTCGAGTGCCCTCTACAAGCTATCATGGTGCTTCACCTTGATGGGGCAAAAGCATCGAGCTCATTTGATAGAGGTCTCGGCCCTGAAGGAAGGGCATAAGGAGGTTGAAGATGTGTCAAGATAGAAAACTAGTTTTCTCTTTTTTTAAAACAAAGTTTCCTTTAATGACTATGACATTGTTTTGTTTTATTTTGCAGTTGTTGAGGCAAATCTTTGTTATTAGGGCTGGAAGTGGTGGTGAGAAAAATGCTAAGATGCCCCCTGCTAAGGTTGAGCATGGTGGGTCCACGGGCTTAGGACATCGCAGAACTGAGTACACCATAGGTGATAAAGGGGATGGATCACGTTACATAAAGTCTGGCTACAACTGCACCATTAGGAGATGCTACTATTGACTTTAGGATGGTCCACTCATGCTCTTGGGAGAAGCAAGGGGCGAGGAGAGAGAGGTTCAAGGAGATGATGGTTGACTTGGTAGCCAATCCTCCTACA
>JAOXJP010228456.1:0-25115 GCA_025762735.1 Platanus orientalis | reverse complement strand
TCTCATCTCCCATTCCCAATTTGAATGAAAGAAAGCTCCCAGTAGCCAGTTCCCCATTCTCTCATTGATCTATCAATTGCCTTCTATCTCTATAATTCCTAGGTCCTTATTGTTTTTGTAAATATCCAAAAAATATTCGACTTTGATCCGATATTCAATTAAATAAATAAATGCAAATATAGTTTGCTTATATCCGATTAGTATTTGATCCGTTGACAACCTTACATGGAGGGGTATTACAAAGAAAAACACCTATTCTAGCCTATTTGGGAGTGAAACTTACCAAATTGGGAAATAAATCCTTCCTCTCCGAAGCCTCTCTAATCCCTCTAACATTTATGTTTTTTGTTCTAAATGACCTAAAGAAGGGTTTAGAGAAGTTATAACTTGTCCATGATGAGATCCCACATGTGTGGGAGTCAAATGGATGAAAGCCACATCAAAAATGGAAAAAATTGTAAATTTCTAGAACTTTCAGTAATTCCTAATCGTGATCGATCATGAGCCTCTTTGAGAAATACCTGAGAGCCATGATCCTTCTATCGTGATCGATCACGCTTGTGATCCTATTCAAGATACATCATGCTCCTTTCAAAAGATTTAACACTGACCCTCTGTGGAAACACAAACATTACTTTTTGTAGAAAACTCTAAATTGTGTGTTGTTTAAGGCATTGAAAAGTAGAATCAATGACCTTTCCAATGGTGTAAAATTTATACTCAAATTGTCTTGGGATTAGTATAGGTTCGCTTGTAAAGTTATCCCAATTATGCACTTAAAAAAACTTTGGAACTTGATAAGTTCATAGTCTAACTTGTGTTCTACAATTCTAATTTAGTCCAAACAGTCCCTAAACCACTCTATGGTCTGCCTAAAACATGTGAAATGAAAATTTTACCTTCATAGGGTAAAATTATAGTTTTTACCTTTAAAAGGAACACCGAGTGTTACAGGTTTTGTATCTGGGATACATTATTCAGAGACCTCCTCAGAGGTTTGTCATTTTGAACAAATTATTCAGAGACTCCCTTAGAGATTTTGTATGTAGGATAAATTATTCAAAGATCTCCTCAGAGGTTTTGTATCTAGGAAAAATTATTCAGAGGCCCCCTCAAAGGTTTTGTATCTAAGATAAATTATTTAGAGACCTACTTACAGGTTTTGTATGTGAGAACCATTTAGAGACCTACTCATAGGTTTTGTATGTGAGATAACCATTGTGTACTAAAATTCTCCAAAGTTGTAAAAGTGTATGTTTAAAGTACATTGGAGATTATAGATGAGTAAAATATAAGATTAGTTAGATGATTATGTTAAGAGACCTTTAGATGGTTATGAGCAAGTGAGCATTAGTGTTTGGAAGATCCTAGGAGGATTACATGCGAAAGAAGTGTTAGAACTTTGGAAGTTTCATAAATAAAGTTTGGTATAAAATGATAAATTGTGTGATAAATATAAGTATTGAGCTTTTGTTTGTATAAGTAAGAGTATAAGATAAGAATGAAGATAAATAAGATATGTTTTGATTTTAAAGTCATCGTATAATAAAGTATGGAAATTGCATAAAGAATTTTTAGTTATAAGAAGATTATTTAAAGGATTTAAGTTATTTAAAGAGATTTTATCTTTAATGGTTAGATTTGAAATGTCACAAAAATAATCCTAGAGGAGGGGTGAATAGGATTTATTTATTAATTTGTCCCTTTTTTAATTTACCTTGTGGTTGTTACTGATTCCTTTTACAATTTGTTCACATAAGTGAGTGTGTGCTTTCAATGTAACTACTCAAGAATAATATCAAACATATGCTAAGCAAGAGTAGTATAGGATATAACAATGGAGAGATAAGCAACCACACAATCACAAACCACAACACAAGATTTATAGTGGTTTGGCACTCGGCCTACGTTTACTCTTCTAAAGCTCACTACCGAGCTTAGGTATATTTCATTTAGGTACTATTACAACCTAGGTCAATATACAAACTTAACTACTTGTTCAGTGGCAAGCTAAACAACACTCAGTGTCTCCAGAGAGTGTGCACTACTTTTGGTGTCTCCAGTGAAGGTAGTCAAGCTTCCTGTGTCTTCGGTGGAAGCAAAGCAATAATATTAATGAATATGAATGCAAATGAATGCAAAGACTAGTAAATACTATCACAATATGGTTGATGTTGCTAGTTGCTCAATGTGTGGCATGCTCCTTGTTGAGCTAATATGCCTTAGCTACCCATAAGCTCTAAGTACTTGGCTTTAGTGCTCCTTAAGATTAGCCAAAGGTGAGTTCCTCTTAGGAAAGTGCTCACCACAACCTCTCATCAATAATAGAAGTAATACTCAATAGGAGAGAAAGAATGAAAGTGAAGTAAAGAATGCTAGCTCATCGCAAGTGAAGAATGCTAGCTCTTAAAATAGTATGCCTCTTAGCTCTCTCAAAAACTAACTTGGAGTGTTGGAGTATCTTTACCCTAAAGGGAAAAGTCCCTTTTATAGTAGGGAGGAGCATCCATGGCCTTAGGATAAGCATATGACAAATAGAGATGTATTTTGGGCCTTTAGATGAACCAAAACGGGGTTCAAATTAAAAAAATCTCTCCTAAATTTTCGTGAAATTTTTTTTTCTCCAAAATTTCCCTCCAAATTGATTGGGGGTTTCATAATTGATTTGGGCTCAAAATCAGTTGCAAGACTCGTAATCAATTTCGAGTGCCTCTCATGCCTTAAATCAATTTGATATGCATGCATGATAGACACCAATTACGAGTTTCGCAATTGGTTTCGACTTAGTTCTTATGAACTTTTTGTTTGGGCTATTTTCTTTGGGCTGTACTTAGGCATTCAGGTTTAGGCATCCTTGGGGATCCTAAATAATGTCTAGGATTGTTTTTAGTCACACAATATGATATGAATGCATGATATATACCTTCTTTGTGTGCCTCTTCCTGGTGCTCTTCCTTGGTCTTTGGTCTTTCTTGGCTTCATGATATGAACTTGTGAGCTTACATAGGACACTTACAAGACTCCTAGCACTACCCATATGCCCAACACATGCTCATGGGATTGATATACATCAACATGAATATCTTGAGAAAATGATCACCATGGGAAAGAATCATGGGGACATGACAGGACTTGGATTCAATTCCTAAGTCAATACTTCTTTCTTCACTCAAATGCCCAAAAATGCGTTTATTAACACCAAGAGAAAGATTCAACCACCTCCACAAACCTCCTATAAGGAAAAGGAGAAAGTGGATTCCTAAAGATGTTATCAAAGGTTGAAGAAGGTTGAGAAAAGGTAAAATACCTCACTAAAGGGAAATGCTCCAATGAGTCAAGGTAGAGCTTGGGAAAGACCAAAGCAATCCCAACCTTAGTCCTATACTTAAGTGGTCAGGAGTAGACCTCAAACCTATCAAGTATCATCCTCAAGAGGATTTTAAGGAAATGCCTCTACATCTAGGATGGGGACAACCTAGAAGAATCGAATAATCCTTTTATAGTCAACCCCCTAGAAGGAAACAAATACAATCATATATTCCTAGAAGGCCACAATTCCATTACTACTATTATGGTTTGGAATGACATATAAAGCTGGATTATAGGAAGATGGCCAATGACATTAAATCTGAAAGATTTCAATCTTAAAAAAAAATCCAAAATGAAAAAAAAAAAAAGTCTAATAAGAGAAACTATTTTCAAAATGTTCAAAATAGGAACCTTCAAAGAAAGGACTTAACCCAAGACCAAAATGCTATAAAGAAAAATTCTAAACCAAATTGGGTTAAGAGTAAATGGGTGAGGAATGATGAACTAAAGTGGTTAGTCATCCACACCACCTTAACAGTTAAAAGCACATCAAGATGGTATCTTGATAGTGGTTGCTCAAGGCACATGACCGGAGAAATGGAACCAGTTATTCAATTTGAGGAAGCTTAATGTGGATGTGTTACATTTAGTGATGAAAACACTGCTAATATTCTTGGAGTTGGAACCATAGTTTCCTCCAGAATTCCTCCACTCACCGAGGCTCTCTATGTGCAAGGTTTAAAGCACAACTTGGTAAGCATAAGCTAAATATATGAAAAAAAGTTATGTAGTCCAATTTGGGAAAGGTGGTTGTGTAATCAAGGACCATGAAGGAGGTAAAATGCTAGCTAACGGAATAAGAACAAGTGACAATTGTTATGTCATATAACCCTACAAGAAATAAGTGGATACTTGTCTTATATCACATAGGGATGAGACCAATCTTTGGCATCAAAGATTAAGTCACCTCAACTTTAGGCATTTAGCCAGACTAAGTAAAATGGAAGTAGTCAAAGACTTACCTAAGCTAAGTAAGATTGATAACTCATTGTATAAAGGTTGCCAAATGAGAAAACAAACTAGAGTCCCTCATAAGAAAACAAATCAAATAGGGACATTTAGACCTCTAGAGCTTCTCCACCTAGACTTAGCCGGTCCCACTAGAACGGAGATCCTAGGAGAGAAAATATACCTCATGGTGGTGGTTGATGATTTTTCTTGATACATTTGGGTGGCCTTCCTAAGAAAGAAATCCGAAGCCTTCAACGAATTCTTAAACATTTGTAAATGAATTCAAGTTGAAAGGGAATTAACCATCAAGTGCACTCAAAGCGACCATGGAAGAGAATTTGAGAATCATAAATTCTCGGATTAGTGTAATGAGATGGGAGTTAAACTTGAGTATTCAGCCCCTAAAACTCCTTAACAAAATGGAGTGGCTGAAAGAAATAATAGAACTCTACTTGATATGTCTACCTCTATGCTTATGAGTAAAGATTTAGCCAAACAATTTTGGGCTAAGGCAATTAGTATTGCATTCTATGTCTCAAATAGTGTCTACATTGAGTGAGAACGAACAAAACATCCTATGAGTTATGGAGTGTGAAAAAACCAATTGTTAAATACTTTAAAGTATTTGGTAGCACATGATATATCCTTAGGGATAGAGAACATCTTGGGGAATTTGACAAGAAAAGTGATGAGGCTATTTTCTTAGGATATTCCACCATAAGTAAAGTCTACCGAGTCTACAAAAAAAAAATGCTTGTTCAGTAGAAGAGTTAATCAATGTAGTAGTAGATGATCATGAGTCAACACAAGCACAAATAAATATAGCTATTATGTTCTCTGATAATGAGGCAGAAACCTCATCTCCAAAAAAGATTGAAGGTTTTTAACAAGGTCAAGAAAAGCTTGCATCTCAATCAAGCCTTGAGGATGAAGTTGAAGAAGTTAAACCTTGTCCAAAGGAGAAAATGCTTACAAAAGGCTTGTCTCAGATTGACATCCTTGGTGATCCAAACATTGGAGTAAAGACATGGTGGCAAATAGATAATATTGTAAGTCATTTTTGTTTCACATCCAAGTTAGAGCTCAAAAGAGTGAAGGGGACTCTTAATGATCCAAATTAGATCATGACCATGTAAGAGGAACTGAATCAATTTAAAAGGAATGATGAGTGGTTCCTAACTAAAAGACCCTCTAATAAGAATCTCATTGGTACTAAATGAATATGTAAGAACAAACATGATGAACATGGTATAGTAACCTAAAGCAAGGCTAGATTAGTAGCAAATGAGTATGCCCAAATTAAGGGCATTGACTTTGAGCAAACATGTGCCCCTATTGCTAGATTGGAGTCCATCGAGATTATCTTGTTTATTGCGTGCTACCTAAAATTTAAATTATACCAAATAGACATGAATAGTGCATTCGTAAATGGAATACTCCAAGAAGAGGTATACGTAGAGTAACCGGAAGGATTTATGGATCCTCATTTTCCTAACTACGTATATCGACTCAAGAAGACACTTTATGGCCTCAAACAAGCACCGAATGCCTGGTATGATAGGCTTACCGGATTCCTTCTTAATCACCATTTTGATAGAGGAAGTGTGGATAAGACATTTTTTGTTGAAAAAAAAAAAGTCATATACTCAATATGCAAATCTATGTAAATCATATCCTTTTTTGGGTCCACCAATGAGGAAATATCTCATGGTTTGCCCAAACTATGAAGTCTAAATTTGAAATGAGTATAGAAGGAAAACTTAGGTTCTTCCTTGGTCTTCAAATGAAGCAAACTTTAGATGGAAGTTTCATGAGTCAAACCAAGTTTACTAAAGACCTTGTGACTAAGTTTGGATTGTAAAAATCTAAACCAACAAACACCCCCATTAGTACAAGTAACAAGATCACAAAAGATCTTAAAGGAACTGAGGTTGACTCCACCCATTACCAGAGTATCATTAAGAGCTTGCTTTACTTGACTACAAGCAGGCTGGATATCTTCTTTAGTGTAGGTACATGTGCTAGATACCTAGCTCCTCTAAAAGAGTCACTTCTCAAGGTAGCTAAAAGGATCATCTATTATGTCTATAGGACAATAAATTTTGGGTTATACCCATTTGACACCACATATGAGATTATGGGATACTCAGATGCTGATTGGGCTGGCAATGTCAAAGATCACAAGAGCATGAGTGGTGATTGTTTCTATATAGGCAACAGTCTTGTGTTTTGGCATAACAAAAAACAAAACTCAATTTTGTTGTTAACTACCAAAGTTGAGTACATTACAGCCAGTAGTTGATGCACTCAATTCTAGTGGATGAACAAATGCTTAGAGATTACGAGTTGAGTCAAGGTACCATGAACTTATTTGTTGACAACAAGAGTACAATTGACATCTCAAAGAATCTAGTTCAGCACTCAAGGACAAAACATATTGACATTAGATACCATTTCATCTAACAATTGGTGGAGGAGAAGGTTGTCACATTGGACTATGTGAAGACTGAGGATCAATTAGTAGATAGTCTTACCAAACCCCTTGATTCCAAGTGGTTTGAATATCTTCAGAGCGCTATTGGTATGTGCATAATCTTGTGAATCCTATGGGATCTCGGACTTGGTGATTGACATTGAAGCCCTTAAAACCAAGCCAATCATGGCTGAATCTTAGTATTGAGGAGTAATTGTAACTCATATGGTCATTCTTGGCCTTAGCAAGGGATTAGTGTCCACTTTTATGCAGACAGACAAAGTAGGGACATAGGATCAGGTTTTGTGATCAATCACAGATCTCGTGATCGATCATGCCCTGACCAATCACGGATCTCATGATTGATCAAAAGGGATTTTTAGTCTAGTAAAACACATGGCGTTTAAAAGATGAACTGGTGCCATTGTTTCTCATTTTTGCCCAACGATAAACCTTCTCAACCTCTACAACTTCCTCTCTTTAGCCCAACTCTTATCCAAACCTTATGAACTTTCGATCTTCATCTCAAATGGCTCCTCGCGTGAAAAAGACAATGTTCAAGACCTTGAGATCTTAGCAAGGCCTATCCTCTTCTCAACTGCCAAGGAACCCTGGGAAGAGACCAATGGAGGAACTACTGGTTATAAGCAAGTGCTCTAAGAACCGGAAGGGAGGTTCTTACTCACCATTTCGAAATGCCAAAAGCCTAGAGATATATAAAAAAGGTTTCTCACACTGAGATCTTATTTGTGAAAGGTATGTGGAAGCTAAAGCCTTAAGATGGTCTACATAATTATGTCAAAATGCTTATTTTATTCCCCTATGCAAATTGTCTTGAAATTTGAACTAGGTTTTCCAAATTTAAGGCTCAAAAGAGTTGCCCATTTTCAAACATTCCAATCCAAAGACAAGGAGTGCTCCACATCTCCTACAAGAGAGAAAATTTTCTCTTTAGAACAACACTTCAAGCATTTAGAGAGTAAGATTTTTTACTAAAGTGAGCTTTCCCCCTTGAGAAATCCCTCTCTCTCTCTCTCACTGTTTTGAGCTTCCCAAGCTAACAACCTCTCCAAATATCACTCTCTATTCTTTTCCTATACAACACCAAGCTACTATCATTAAGGAGAACTACTAGTAGGTTATCCCTAAGAGGAAACCCTTTCTTGGCTAAGCTCAAAGAGCACTAGAGCCAAGACTTAAAGTATAATGGGTGTACTAAGGCATGCTAGCTCAATAAGGAGCACTCCCAGTTGATAAGAATAACAACATAAACCATCTATTACTAATATTTATTTTCTTTTTACATTCATTTTCATATATATTCATATTCATATTACTTTGCTTCTACTAGAGACATCAGAAGCTTGACCACTCTTACTGGATATACCGAGTGTATTGTTTAGCTTGCTAAGTTCAAGTAGTTGGGATTTTGGTATGTTTTTCACCTAGATTATATTAATCAATCTTAATGAAGAATATCTAACTTCGGTAGTGAGCTTTAGAAGAGTGGAGATGTAAGCCATTGTGTCGAACCACCATAAATCTTGTGTTGTCGATTGATTGTGTGATTGCTTGTCTTTTTACTTGTAAGCTCATATCTACTCTTGCACACCATTTATTTGACATTATTCCTGAGTAGCTACATTATAGTACTCACACGCTTGGATTATTTTAAAGGGACTAAAATTGAATTGTAATCAATCCTAACATTCAAAAGGGGTAAACAAGTATTAAATCCTATTCACCCCTCTAGGATTAGCCTATTAGGAATTTTAATAATCATACCCAATAAAAGTGTACTTCTTTAACTTTGTATCAGACTTGTTTCTCTAATCAACATCAACATAAGCATAAGAGATACAACCAAATACTCTGAGATGTGAAAGGTTTACCACTTTTTCAGTCCATTCTTCTTCAGGCAATCCATCATTTAATGGTACTAAAGGTCCTCTATTAAACAAGTATATGGTTGTGTTAATTGCTATTAGACCTTTCTTGGTTAGCGATCTCCCCTAGGGACTTGTTGTCATATGTGGGGTTATGGGGCCCCATACGTGGCATCAGTGTTTGATAGCCTAGCCTACCGATGTGCCACGTGTGCATTGCAAAGCCCCTTAGGCCTGCCCATAGCACATTATAGACGCAGGGCTTTAGGCTGCCATGTGTATAAGGATTAGTTGCCTCCCTTTCTGGACACCAATTAGTTTTTAGCTAAGATGGCAGCACCACATTCCTAATAATTGGTATCAAAGCAAGGTTACAAGTTTGAGTCCCCCAAGCATCGCTAGGAGGGATTGTTAGGTAATTTTTGGCTAGCAATCACTGTTAGGGGCTCGCTATCATGTGTGGGGTTATGGGGCCTCATATGTGGCATCAATGTTTGATAGCCTAGCCTATTGGTGTGCCACGTGTGCACTATGAAGCCCCTCAAGCTCACCCACAACACTTTATAGACACAGGACTTTACATTGCCATGGGAATAAGGATTAGTTGCCCCCATTTCTAGACACTAATTGGTTTTTAGTTAAGATGGCAGTGCCACGGTCCTAATAACTGCATCCACCCAAAACTATTTAGATAATCTTGCATGCAACCTCATGCCTTTGGCTCGCTCTATAATCATTTTGTTCATCCTCTTAGTCACACCTTTTAGCTACGATGTGTGTGGTACTGTCTTCTCCATTCTAATCCCATTTAGAGCACAACTTTTCAAACTCTTTATTATAGTATTTCCCTTCATTGTCAAACCTTAAACACTTAAGCCTCAAACCTGTTTCATTCTCAACCAAGGCTCTCCCCTTCTTAAACACGTCAAATATATCAAAGTTATGTGTCAAAAAATAAACTCACAATTTTCTAGTTGCATCATCAATAAAAATAACAAAATAGTAAGAACCACCAAGTGAACATACATGATCGTTGGTTCCCATATATCAGTAGTGACCAGTTCTAATTTTTGAAGCTTTAGTGCCCTTCCTAATTTAGAAAAGCTAACATTTTTATTTTCCCAAAATACAGTCTTCGTAAATTTCCAATTCTAAAACCTTTAAACTTAGAAGTTTTCCTTTGCCATGGAGAATCTTCATTCTTTTTTTTTCTTATGTGCCCAAGTCTACAATGCCATGTGTCTGAGTTGACACATGTTTCAGCTACATCAATAGAGCCTTGCTTTCCAATTAAATAGAATGTACCTTCTTTTCTTTCCCTAAGCTATCACCAAAACACCTTTGGTTACTTTCTATATGTATTCTATGAAAGAAGTATGTCCCAAATTTACGAGCTGGCAAATGAAAATAATATTCTTCTTCAAATTTTATATGCGTCTCACACCAATCAACAACCATGTACCTTTATCAGGTATATTCAATCAAACGTCTCCTTTACCAATTATGTTGCAAGGCTTACTATCTCCAATATAGACTTTTCTATAGTCTCCTTGTAAATAATTCTTGAGACATTTTTTATTTACCGTGGCATGAAAGGATGCACTAGAGTCTAACACCTAAGACTCCAAATTTTCATCTAATGCAAGAATAAAAGCATCTTCAACAACATCACCTACAATATTTATGGAAGCTTCCTTCTCCTTGTTGTTGTCTTGTTTCGTCTTCTTCTTATGTGTCTAGCAATCTTTCTTGAAGTGTCATTTCTTCTCATAATTCTAGTATTCCACTCGTGGATTTATTGACTTAGAATTTCCCCTAGATCCTGACCTCCACAATCTTGCCCTCTTTTAGAAGTTCTTCATCTTCCTTCTACATTTAGTGCACTCCCACTTAAAGAAGCTTTTGCTATTGACTTTTTGTGGACTTTTTCATTGAGTAGTATACTTACCACACCATCAAACTACAGAGTGCTTGAACTTGATGAATTACTTAATGTCATAACAAGGTCATCCTAACTCTCTGATCAAGAGGATTGAATTTGATGTCTAATAAAGTCAACTAACTTATAAATGTGTTGAACTCATTTAGATGTTTCACAATGGTTCCTCCCTTAATCATCTTCATGTGAAACAACTTCTTTATTTAAAATACCTTATTTGATGTGGATGGCTTCTCATACATCCTCCATGAGATCTTTAGTGATTTTCTCTCTGAAAATATTGAAAGCATCCGATGACGATAAAAAGATTCTAATAGTACCTAGGGCATTTCTATCGAGAACCTCCCAATTAGCATCTATCATCATCTTTGGTTTCTTTTCTTTCCCTATAAGAGGTTGATAGAGATTTCTTTGGTATATGAAATCTTCTATCTATATCTTCCATAATGAAAAGTTCGTACTATTGAAGTTCTCAATCCCAAACTTTGTGGATTCATCCATTTATGCTGCCATTTCTCCTACTTAAAATAAAGTCTACCCTTCCTTGGTTTATTGAAACCGACTTTCCAAAACCTCAGCTCTGATACCAGTTGTTGCGAGTTCACACAAAATCCTATTAATCAAACCGAACAAGAAGAAGAAATAATAATCAAAACCACAGGCACACCACAAGAACACAAGATTTATGTGGAAAACCCCAAATTGGAAAAAAATCACAGAACCGCAGGGAAAGCTTCACTATTTGGATAATATTACAAGAGTTTTCTCTTAATCTCTCACAAAACCCATTTCTCTCACAATATTTTCATTCCCTTTTAACCCTAAACAAAAATAGAGACCTTTTATAAATCATATAAGTTGATCCCACCATGAAACCTAGGTTTTTAGATGCTCCATAGACTTTCCAAAATCTGCCTCATTGTTGTCGGATCAATCCGTTGACAAATCAGATCGATCTAGGTGCCTTGGATCGATCCGCTGGCTAGTTGGATCAATCTGACACCTTTATGGTATTTGGTCTGTCTACAAGTTGGTTTTCCCAAAAGGGTTTGGATCAATCTGTTAGTAGATTTGATCAATCCGACTCTAATGGAACACCTCCTTTGGTTCCTCTTGCCTCCAACTTGCATCAAACTCCACTCCAACAATTTATGCTCATCCATCTCTAATTGTCCTACCAATTGAACCAAGTTGTCATCTAATAAACTAGAGAACTTTGTGATAAGAAACACTCAATTTGTAGGTGAGGGAGGTCTTTAGTTATTATAAAAAATAAAATAAAAAACACTTGAACTCTATGATAGTATCATATTAACGTCACCAATTGCTTAAAGACCTGAATCATTCTTTATTGCAAATACGATTGATGAATTGGATAAATTAACGCATGAATTAACCTCTCACACTTAATGAACAAGTGTCACGAATTGAATGATTCATTGTCAAATCATTCCAGATGATTAGGTTCTAAGCCAACTTACAAGTGATATACTATAAATCAAGCATGAATAATTGAATTGTGAACCAAGGAACTATGAACTAATTAATAACGTTTTGATAAAAAAAGGGTCTGCACAAACAAATACAGAACCAAATTAATGGTCTATCCTGGCCCCTTTCATATGTGCCATGTGTATGGATGAGGTCCTTACTTTATCTGTCCTCTGTAGATACTTGATCTATATGTTTAAATATCTAAGCCAATTAAACTTGAAAATTTATACACTCATGAGTTGAGATTAGTTCAAGTAGTTTTCTTTTCTTTTTAATTTATTTATACTTTTTGAGAATGCTTGGCATACTTTTAGGTGATTGAGCTTGAGATTAAGGGTGGTAAGGGTAATTTTAGTTTTTTTGAAACTTTTCTTAAGGTAGATTATGACCATAAATTGAAGGTGGTCAGTTAAATGCATTTTGTGCCTTTTTTAAGTAGACCCATCAAGGAAGTTTTGAGGTTTTCCAAAGCTGGTTTATAAGGTTAAAACATCAATAAAAATCCAAAGGGATTTTGCAATTTTTTATATAGATATTTTAGGAAACTTTTTTTGCTAGTTCCAATATTATGCTTTATCTAAGGCCATATCTTCCCTTAGATCATAAGCTCTCATAACTTTTCTCACTACTTCAACCACAGTCATTGTGAACCTTTCTTTGTTCTTTTAGAGCCTTCCACTAGGACCATATCATTCATTCTCATGTCTTCATTAGGTATGAAGAACTATCTGTCACATTTTCCTCATCTTGTAACTATTTTTGCCATTGTTGCTTATTTTTATTTTTCATTCGTCAATCTTGTATTTGTTACTCATTTTCTGTTGGTATTGATTCTTCATTGCCCAACATTTTGTTTCATTAAGCATGGTTGATCTTATAGGCATCTCATAAAATCTTACCTTCAGTTTTAGTGCCTTGAATCGATCACCCAGCAGTCCAAAGACACCTTCATGCTTCATCCATCACTTTCTAGTCCTATGGACAACATCCTCTCAATATCTCCCTCTATAGATGATTGAACCAATATAACAAAAACAATCTCCTTTTGTATCTCGTGGTCATTAATGTTAACTACTCTCTTGTTCATCATCTTATTCTTACTAAAATTGCTTTTCATATAATTTTTTAAAGTCCAACATAATTTTAAGATTTTAGAATATTCCTCCATAATTCTAGCTTGGCATTTATTCCCTCTTTAGTCTCATGGCCATCAGCAAACAACATATACTGTCGGACATCTTATATATAACTAACAAATTCACCATAACCAATGCAAGGAAATAAAGGCTAAATGTTGATCGATCTCTAGTGTAAACTCGTTGAGATTTGGAAATTCACCTCTCCCCCACTTATTCTAACTCTAATTATTGTTTCATAAAACATATCCTTAACAGATTTGAAAATTATCAAGTAAGCAAGTTGGCATCTTATGCCACTTTTATGCTTATAAAGATTTTTGGTCAATGATCGTAGAATATTACTCTTTAGTATGCTTGGTATTCACTGACTACCAAGAGTATGAAAGGGACAAACTCAGTAACATTATAATACTCATATTAATGAGGGGTTTAATTAAAAGTGGTTTGTGTTCTTATTTATCAAAATCATCCAATCAATGGAACCTCGAACCCTTATAGGATATTTCCCATATGAAAAGTCAGCTCATTGAATGATCTTTCCATTTAAGAAGATTTTTGAATAGCTGAAATTTACAAAATATGAATCTAATCATCATTCTATTAACCTAATTTTAGGTCTTAAAGGGTGATGCAGGAGTGTAGCACCACATTTTGTTGCTCTCAATGAATCTTGAAATTAGCATTTAAATTACCCAGCTTTTTAACGTTTGATTTATTATTTTGTAGTGGAAAGTATCACTCCAAACTTCTATGAAGAAGCTTGTTAATTACTGTTGCTTTGGATGCAACACACATCTGATTGGCTTCTTGTTACTCAAATTTTATTCTAGCAAATGTACATGAAATATAAAGTTAAGAAGAAAGGAAATTGAGAAAATTTGATTTCTTATATTAAACTTTATGCTTTACATATGTTGAATATCAGCCTTTACATTTCACCAAACATTCAAGCTTTACATTGATTCTTACCTAGCCATAACCATGATCCTTAAGACGAAACTCCGGTGTTGTCTTCCTTGGAATTATGCAGAGACTGATGTACCAACTTTCTTCCCGAAGATAGGAAACTATTGGACAATGTGCTTCAGCTGTAGAGGAAGAATGCTTGATGCTTGAATCTGTGAATTGCTTGAAAACTAATAAGAATATAATGCAAAAAGTATCCCAAAACGTGTACGAAAAGGGTATTTATAAAAGGGCTGGCGGACTTTGAATCCTCATTGGAGTCTAATTCGTCAACATGCTTTGATAGAAGACTTTGTGTGGGACTCAACCTACTGATGTGCCAACTTGTGTGTCCTCCATCTCATCTTGATGCAAGGTGTACGGCTAATATTAATTCCCTACCCTTAGAAGGGGTGCCCTGTTGCTCTTATCTGATCCTTACTTCTAGGATTTGAGGAGATATGGAAAACTTACTGCCATGCAAATCCTATCTAGGGTGGGAATGTATGTGTTCATAAACCTGTACAAATTGAGAGGTCTGCACACGAGTTAGGCACCTTCTTTAATCTTCCAGATATAAGGAGTTTAAACCTTAGTTTTGTTCTCCAGACATTAGAATATTAAAATATAATGACTTTGAATCTTCTATCCCATAAGTTGCAACTAAACCCATCAGTCACGACCGACTTGCATGGGTCACGACTAACCTCTTTAGGTCACGACTGATCTACTAAATGTGACTAACTTGCTTGGGTCACGACTAACCAGCCCCCAACTGAGCCATCTCAGTTGCATCCAGGGTAAATTTGGTAAATATTCCTGTCACGGGATTTTTCCCATGTCTACAAGGAGCAGAGAAAGATGATTAGGGAGAGAGAGATTCTTAGGAGTAAAATTGGAGTGGGATTAAGTGGCTGCGTATTATGATGGTAGAATAGGGATTTGTTTTTTATAAGTTCATCCGTAATTTACAAGGCCAAAAGGCCAGGGGTGTTTAGGGATGGACTAGTATGGGCGACAATTAGCTCTTTCTTAAGTTAGTTGCTTT
Source organism: Platanus orientalis (assembly GCA_025762735.1). Lineage (NCBI taxonomy): Eukaryota > Viridiplantae > Streptophyta > Magnoliopsida > Proteales > Platanaceae > Platanus > Platanus orientalis. Next base: position 9,871 of record JAOXJP010228456.1, on the reverse strand, counting down.
TTTTTTTTAGAAAGTCCTGGTGTTTGGGCCATGGGTTTTATTAAGTCTTGGAGGGTTAGTTAGAAAATTAGAAAATAGAATATTTAGGTGGGAATATGGGTTTCTAAACCCAGAATTTTTGTATTCTATTTTAAAATAAAACCCCACCCCTACACAAGGTTTATAAACACAGGATCCGAGTTGGGATCGGTCTTGGCCGATTCCAATCCCGGATCAGTTGATCCAGTGCAAATATCATAATGTGATTCCCAAGGATCGGCCAATCTAAAACAGAATCAACCGGATTTTAAAACCATGCCCCTAAATATGGAGTAGAGAGTTTGGATCTGAGAAAAGGTTGTGCATCGGGGTTTGAGAGTTTGGAATGGAGAAAAGGTTGTGTAATTTGGGTTTTTTCCCATTGTTCATGGGTTGAGGCTGGGACTCCCCTTGTCCTTCTTCTAGGGTGGAGGCTAAGTCTCCCCGAAACCCCTTCTTTATTCCTCTGATTCTCTATATTTTCTTGCCGATACCAAGGACTGATCTCACCTATAACTAACTAATCTTGGGTATTCTTGTTTCTTCAAGACTCACGAAGCTAGAGGTTCTCTGTAAACTTGCTGTCCTGAGTTCTGAGTAGAAGCTCTATTGGGGATTGAACAGGTCTTCTTCAAGCTATTCAATCAGTCCAACATTCTATTTCATAAGCTCTGGTTTTTTCCTTGTTTATAATTCAAGTTATACGTGTTGTTTGTGATATTAAGTATTAATCCGTGACTCCTAAGAGCATTAGTAACTTTGGTTGTTATGTTCTTTAAAAACTCTGGTTCTACCTCGGTTTACATTGTGTTATTTTGCCCTGAAATTCAATCTAAGCTTTTAAACTTTTATACACTTTTACTCCTCCATATTTCATGAAACTTTAAGGAATTGATTCATTTATATAGAGTGGCAATCCTGCCAATTTTCATAGCTGTTGAATAAATCGAATTGGAATTCCCTAATCATTTTGGTCGCTGCCATAATTTCAGACTTTAGATTTTAGACTTTAAACCTCCAGCCATTCTTGATCCTAATTTATCCAAACTTAGGTTGAATCCTCTTTGGGCCCATAACCCACAGGTTTAGTTAAGGCCCTAGGCGTAACACCAAATTTCGTTGTGTGGAAATTGTGTGCAATTTACACAATCTTTATCAGACTGGTTTCTGGACATTCATTCTAAGATTCACGTATGAAACTTGTTAACGATTATTTCTTTTAATGGTAACAATCAACTTCTGATTAAAACCCTTGTTGCACTATATAATCAAGCAAAACAACAAGAAAAAGGGGAAGATGGGAAAGATGACTTCTCATTAACTTTTACTTCTGAAAAACATCATGTAGTAGCATGGTTTTATAAATTTTCAATATGGAAAAATATTTATATGAATGTAACATCAAAATACCTTGCAATTAACATAATTTTGACGTGCTCTTGAGCTTTCTCGAAACCTTCTTGAAGCTGTGCAGAGGTATAGACACGCTTGCTTAAAGAAGATGTGCTTCTTGAACCTTGGATGCTTGAGAGCTTTGAGTTTGCAAAATCTAGGTGAATGAAAATCTCGTGGACGTATGGAATTTTGGGCTATTTATAGACTTTGTATTTACTGTATTAGACTCCTTGTAAAACTTGTGGTTGGCTAGTTGTTGAGGAGTTGTTGTCCTTCTCAAAGTCTGACAATTGTGGTCTAGAAGCTTGTTGTTGTTGGCAACTAAATTTGTGTTAGTTGTACAATTTGATGCTTGATTAATGGTTGAGGTTGAATCCTTAACCATGTAGGAATGCTATGGCTGCTCTTATCTTATCTTATCCTTGTTGACTTTAGAATGATTTTGTTGAGACATAGGAGACTTGTTACAGAATTGTATCATTGATGATGTAGGATTGTTCTTTTGATGATCTGTACGAATTAGAGAAGTTGTGCACAAATTGGGTTGCTAAATCACACTTATGGGTGTGTTAGGAATCTAAAACATCCTTAGTTGTGAATCCCTAATATTAAACTATTATTTTATATACAAAATGGGTTTTCTGCCTTCGCCAACAACGAATAGCCTTTGGTAGTTGTAAATGGGGGGTTAGTCATTAATAAGCTTGTTTAATCACAATTAAGTATTATTTTAGTAAATTAACTTATGGTTACAAATTTTGTGTCAACACGAGGTTTCCTACATCGGTTGCAATCAAAGTGAATCGATCTTTGTTGTTCGCTCCCCTCTTTTTTTTTACTGTGGGGTTAATGTTTTGTATTCAACCTGAGAAATAATCCAGATGATGATCCGAAGAAAACTTGAATATGACCCATTTCTAGGGGCGAAGCCATGGGCCAAATATTGTTGACCCATATTTTGTATCCGATTTGGGGTCCAGATCCAACTCGTGGAGATAAGGTTTTTTGGGGGTTTCTCAATTTTCGTGCCATCACACTGTTCATTGTAATCTTTGTTTTTGATCATAGTGAAAGCTCTCTCTCCGTTTTTGCCTGTGGACATAAGTTTCAAGCTGAGCCAAGTAAATTGTCTTGTGCTCTTTACCTACATCATATGAACACTTTGTTACGACCTTACTCTATAGAAAGGATACCATATCCATAGAGGATGTTAAAGCATCCGTTGATGTATGTCAATCTCATGGTCAAATGTGTAGTGGTATGTTTCTTGTAAGTGTCCTATGCTCTCACAAGTTCAATACATGAAGACAAGAAGGACCAAAGACTTAAAAAATAGACCAGAAACTACATCAAATTTTCCTCATGAAGAAAAGTATAAAGCATGCATTGCATATATTTTAATACCTTAAAATCAAAGTAGACATGGTGATAGGTCTCTCACAAAACCCAAAGGAAAAGGCCTAAGGATAGATCCCCCACAATGCCAAAACCCAAGTGCAGAAAATCTAGGAGCCACAATCGATTGCATATCAACTAATCGATTTTGGCACAATCAATTTCGGATCTTGCAACCAAAATCTGAGAGCAAACTAAGACTCCCGTGGCCAAAACCTATAGGCTACAATCGGTTGCAAAATCAATTTAGACCAAAATCCTCAAACTTGCAATCAATTTGGGTTCAAGTAATCGATTGCAAGTCTAAATATGAGGCATAATCGATTAGGAGCCATAATTGATTATGAGAGAAATTTTGGAACATAATTAAAACACAATTTTCAAGGAGAGTTTTTTCAAATTTTGAACTTCATTTCTTGAATCTAAGGTTCCAAAATGTTGTCTATTATAAACGATTCTAATCTAAAGGCCTAGGGTGCTCTTCACCTCTATAAAAGGGAATTTTTTCCATTAAGGTAAAGGACTCTAACCCTCCAAGCTGTTTTAGAGAGAGCTCCAAAGTTTGCTATATTGAGAGCATCCTCCACTATGAAAAACACCATTGCCCCATAGTTTTGAGCTTGAGTAGCTCACATTATATACTAGATTCACTCTCTCTTTCTCTCCTCTTGAATACAATTCTATTATTATTGAAGAGAACTGGTGGTGAGCCTTTCCCTAGATGAAACTCACATTTGGCTGAGCTCAAGGAACACTAGAGCCAAGTACTTGGAGTTTGTGTGTAGTTAAGGCAAACTATCTCAACAAGGAACACCCCACTTTGAGTAATTAGCAACATCAACCAACTTGTGGTAATATTTGCTTTACTTTGTATTTATTTCATTTATTTTATTATTATTATTGTTTTGCTTCCATTAGAGATACCAGAAGCTTGACTACCTCTATAAAAAACACCGAAAGTAATGCATACTCGCCGGAGACACCGAGTGTTGTTGTTTAGCTTGCTTGTAAGCAAGTAGTTAGGTTTTGTATATTAACCTAGGTTGTAATAGTATTTAAATAAAATATACCTAAGCTCGGTAGTGAGCTTTAGAAGAGTGGACGTAGGCCCTAGTGTCAAACCACTATAAATCTCTTATTGTGGTTTGTGTGTGTAATTGCTTGTCTATTTACTTGAATGTTCTCTACTGTTCTTGTATAGCACTTTTGGAGCATACACACACACACACTTGGGCTAAGTTAAAAAGATTAAAATCAATCTCAAGATAAAATTAAAAAATTGGTAAATTAAATTAGATATCCTATTCACCCCCCCTTTAGGATAACTTTAGAGTAATTTCAATTGGTGTCAGAGCATAGGTTACTCACATAGGGCTTAGCGCATCCTGAGTAAGGTCCTAACAAAAATCTTAGATGGCTAGAGAAGATAGTGGTATTTCCATTAGCAACCCTCCACTCTTTAATGAAACTTATAATGGCTATTGGAAGTCTCAAATAGAGATATTCCTTAATGCCTATGACCCAAGGGTATGGAGTGCAATAGTTGATGGTTATACACAGCTCAAAAAACCAAGAAGTGAGTGGACCCCCACTGAGGCAGATGCTCACAAGTTCAACTTGAGGGCATTAAATGTCATAGTAAGTGGCATTGCCTCAGATGAGTTCAGAAGGATAGTCCATCTTAAGACGGCTAAGGAAATGTTAAAGCTTCTCTCCGTTACCCATGAGGGTACAAATGCCATAAAGATGTCCAAGCTCTAAATGTATACGACACAACTTGAAGCTCTTAGGACAAAGGAGGACGAAGAAATTTCCTAATTCAACACCAAGTTATCAAACTTGGTGAATGTTATGAAGAGTATAGGTGAAAACATTCCCGAGTCTAAGGTAGTTAGGAAAGTACTTTAGGTCCCTCCTTAAAAGGTTTAGGCCTAAGTTGATCATCATAGAAGAGAGCAAAGACCTAGAAGTCATGAAACTATAAGAGTTAATTGGCTCACTTCAAAATTTTGAAGCGGTTATTAAGGAACCTACCAAGAAGAAGGGTATTGCTTTTAAGGTAGAAGAACCCTCTAAATCAAATGAAGATTCATATGATGACTTAGCTCTTGTAGTTAAAAGGTTCAAGAAGTTCTTCCAGAGAAATACTAAGGATTACTCCAATAACAAACAATTGAGAAAGTCCCACTCGAGCTACAAAAAGAGAACGATTTTTATAAAGAACCTCTCATTTGCTATGAGTGCAAAGGAAGGGGATATATTGCCGAGGATTGTGCCAATAAGAAGAACAAGTACATGTCAAAAGGCAAAGCCATGACTGTCACATGGGATGATGAGTCTGAGACTTCGGAACATGAGTCCTAAAGTAGTAAGGAAGCTCCCTCACAATAGATCAAAGCCTTATGGCTTTTGGTACTCCATGAGTTTACTTTTAAAACAAGTGACTTAAATAGTGAAGATCAGGGAGACTACGAAGAAGATGAAGAGATCTATGATGCTCAAGAAGCATTCAATGATCTTTTTCAATAAAGTGTGGAGTTGGGGAAAAAGAACAAATAACTCAAGAGGGAAGTTGTGAAGTTGAATAAAAAGTCAAAATCCCTTGAAAATACCATCTCCACTCTTCAACAGGAGTCTTCATTGGAAAATGACAAGGAGAATGAATTTTTCAAAGAAAACTACTTGCTCCTATATGTCAATAAGGAAATGAGCCTTAAAATCGTGGAACTAGAAAAGAAACTCAATGAAGCTAAACTATTTTTAGGCTTAGAAAAAGATAATAGGGAACATGAAAAGATAAGACTTCTTAAGGAAAATCAAAAATTGTCTAACAAGGTCCATAAGCTTGAGGAAAAGCTCAAAAACATAGAAGAGGTTAGGAATGAGTCATATAGTGATGACTCACTCATCCATGAGTTGGAAGACCAAGTCAAGACTTTAAATGAGATGAACAAATCTCTCAACTTGACTTATGCTCAACTCATAAAGAAGTCCCATGATTACCTTAGACAAATCAAGGAGCTTGAAGAAGATAAGAGGAAGAATATCTCAATGCTTGCCTAAGGAAATGGGAAGTTTAAGAAGATGCTCACTATGGGTAAAAAGTATGGGGATATGACCGAACAAGGTTATAATTCTGAGGCCAATGCCTCCTCCTCAACTCAAGGACCTAAGGATGGCTTTATCAAAGCTAAATGATCTACTCAACTACCTCCACAACCTTCTAAAAAGGGAAAGGGAAAGGTGGAGCCACAAAGATGTTATCAAAGATCAAACAAAGTTGAGAAAAAAACATCTACCTCATTCAAAGATAAAGCACCTATGAGTCAAGGTAGAAATAGGGAGAGATCCATGTAACCCCAATCAAAATCCTATGCACAAGCAGTTGAGAGTAGACCTTAATCCAACCAAGCATCTTCCTCTAAAGAAGCTCAAGGGATGATAAAGCCTTATTTCTATGCCAAGGAGACATGAAACAAATTTCAAGCAAACAAGACTACCACTTCTAAAACATTCTAAAGAAATGCCTCCACTTTTAGGAAGACTAAGGCACCACCTAGTTAATATTAGAAATCTAGAAGAGACCAACAATCCTTCCATAATGAACAACCTAGAAGGAAAACAACTCAATCCTATGCACCTAGAGAGCTCTTATTATATTGTTACTATTGTGTCTTAGAAAGGCACATTAAGGTGGAATGTAAAAAGAGGAAAAATGATATAAAATTCCAAAGAATGCAATCTAGAAAAATGTAAAGTGGAAAGAATGTCAATAAAAGAAACTATTTTCAAAAGTTAAAAATAGAAACCTTTAAAGAAAGAAGGATTTCACCCAACAACAAAGTGTCAAAAGAAAAATCTCTAAACCTCCCAAGGTTAAGAGAGTATGGGTAAGAAAAGTTGACCCGAAGTGTTTAGTCATTCACACCGCACTAAGAGCCGGAAGCTCATTAAGATGGTATCTTGATAGCAGGTGTTCTAGACATATGTCCAGTGAGAGAGACTTGTTTACTAAACTTGAGGATGCTCAAGGTGGATATGTTATATTTGGTCATGGAAACACCACCAAAATCTTTACGGTAGGAACCATAGCAGCCCCTGGCATTCCACAACTCACTGAGACCCTTTATGTGCAAGGCCTTAAGCACAACTTGATAAGCATTAGCCAAATATGTGATAAAGGTTATAAAGTTTAAATCGGTAAAGATGGATGTATCATCAAGGATTATAAGGAATACAACATCCTAACCAAATGAGTGAGGACAAGTGACAATTGCTATGTCATTAGACTTCATTCTCAACAAGGGGACACTTGTCTTATGACCTAAAAGGATGAGACCAATCTTTGGCATCAAAGATTAGGACACCTCAACTTTAGGGATCTTGCAAGACTTAGCAAGAAAAGGATAGTCAAGAACCTTTCCAAGCTAAGTAATGTTGACAACCCAATGTGCAAAGGTTGTCAAATGGGGAAACAGACTAAAGTCTCAAAAAAGAAAGTTACATTAATAAGGACTACTAAACCCCTAGAACTTCGTCATATAGACTTGGCTGGTCAAACTAGAATAGAGAGTCTAGGAGGAAAGAAATATTTCATGGTGGTAGTTGATGATTTCTCTAAATACACATAGGTAACATTTTTAAGAGAGAAATCCAAGGCTTTTAACAAATTCTTGAACATTTGTAAAATGATTCAAGTTGAAAAAGATCTAACCATCAAGTGAATTTGAAGTGACCATGAATGAGAATTTGAGAATCACAAATTCTCAAATTGGTTTAACGAGTTAGGAGTAAAACATGAATTTTCAGAGCCCCTAAAACTCCCCAACAAAATGGAGTGGCTGAAAGGAATAATAAAACTCTTCTCAACATGGCTATATCAATGCTCACTAGCAAAAACATAGCCAAAACTCTTTAACCATGTCTATCTTAGACCGGGTATGTCCAAAACACCCTATGAATTATGAAGTGGCAAAAAGTTAATGATGAAATACTTTAAAGTATTTCGTAGCACTTGTTGTATTCTTCGAAATAGAGAACATCTAGCCAAGTTTGATGGAAAAAGCGATGAGGTCATGCTCTTAGAATACTCCACTACTAGTAGAGTCTACCATGTTTACAATATTAGGACTCACACCGTGGAAGAGTCAATAAATGTAACGGTAGATGACATTAAGGCAACTTATGAGTAAGAAAACTTACAAATTGTGTTGTCTGACCATGAGAATGAGAGTTCATCTCAATTAGAATTTGAGAAATCCCAAGAGGATCAAGAAGAGTACTCTTCTCAATCTAGTTCTGAGGATGATGTTAAAAAAATTCAACTACAACCCATGGACAAAAGGCTCACCAAGGGGTTATCATGAGGTGACATTATTGGTGATCCCAACATTAGAGTAAAGACTAGGAGATAAATTAAAAATATCTTTAGTCACTTTTTCTTCACATCCAAAATAGAGCCAAAACGTGTGAAAGAGGCTCTAAATGATCCGGATTAAATCATGGCCATGCAAGAGGAACTCAATTAGTTCAAAAGGAATGATGTGTGGTTCCTAACTAAGAGACCCTCTGACAAGAATGGCATAGGTACCAAGTGGATCTTCAAGAACAAACATGATGAACATGGTATAATGACAAGGAACAAGGCCAGACTTATTACAAAGGGGTATGCCCAAATAAAAGGCATTAACTTTGAAGAGACATTTTCTCATGTTGCTAGGTTAGAGTCCATTAGGATTTTCTTGTCCATAGCATGTCATTTGAAATTTAAATTATATCAAATGAACATCAAGAGTGCATTCTTAAATGAAATTCTCTAAGAAGAAGTATATGTCGAGCAACCTAAGGGATTTATGGATCCTCACTTGCTAAACTACATATAAAGACTCAGGAAGGCACTTTATGGTCTCAAGTAAGCTCCAAGAGCTTGGTATGAGAGACTCACTAGATTCTTTCTTGATCACCATTTTGATCGAGAGACTTTGGGTAAAACACTTTACATTAAGAAGTAAAATGGTCACATATTCATTGCTCAGATATATATATATATATAGATGATATCATTTTTGGGTCTACCTGTGAGGAGATGTCTCATGGTTTTTGTCAAACAATGAAATCAGAAATTGAGAGAGTATGGAAGGAGAAATGAGGTTCTTCTTAGGTCCTCAAATGAAGAAAACAAGTGATGACATCTTTTTAAGCTAAACCAAGTTTGCAAAATACGTTGTCTCCAAGTTTGGGTTGCAAGAATCCAAACCAGCAAGTACCCCCATTAGCACAAATGACATGATCACTAAAGACCTTGAAGGAGCTGAAGTCGACTCCACCTACTATCGGAGCATTATTGGGAGTTTACTCTACTTGACTGCAAGTAGACCATACATTGCCTTTAGTGTAGGTGTGTGTACTAGATATCAAGTTGCCCCTAAAAAATCACATCTTAAGGTAGCTAAGATAACTATTCGTTATGTTCATGAGCTACGAAGTTTGGGTTATAGTACCCATTTGACACCACTTCTGAGATTGTAGGGTATTTAGATGTTGACTGGGCTGGCGATGTGGAGGATCACAAAAGCATGAGTGGAGGTTGCTTCTTCAAAGGCAACAATCTTATTTCTTGGTACAGTAGAAAACAAACTTCATCTCATTGTCAACTGCCAAGGCTAAGTATATTGCAGCTGGTAATGGATACACCCAACTCTTATGGATAAAGAAAATGCTAAGACACTACGAGTTGGAACAAGGCACCATGAGTATATTTGTAGACAACAAGAGTATTATTGACATCTCCAAGAATCCTGTTCAACATTCTAGGATAAAGTACATTGACATTAAACATCATTTCATCTGCCAATTTATGAAAGAGAAGGTTATGTCCTTAGATTATGTCAAGACCGAAAATCAACTTGTTGACATCTTAACCAAACCTTTTGATTCCAAGCGGTTTGAGTACCTATGAAGTGCTATAGGATTGTGCACCATTTAGGAAAACCATTTGGGTTTCCCTAAGTTCATGAAGTACAGTGTTAGGAGAGGAAATGGATCAAGGGAGCATTGTTAGTAC
>JAOXJP010228455.1:0-11122 GCA_025762735.1 Platanus orientalis | reverse complement strand
TAACTAGCTCGTCATGAGCCGAGTTTGAGCCTTCAATTGAACTCGTTTAATTAGCTAAGTTAGCTCGACTCTGCTGCACTAGGCTCAGCCTGTTAAAAGCTTGGCTAAGTCAAACCATGTTAGTTGTTGGCAAGTAGGGCTGTCAATGAATTGAACTAGTCCGCCATTGGCTGAGTTCGAGCCTTCCATTGAGCTCATGGGCTATTGTGTTTAAAGATTAGAGCCTGTAACCTTAAGTTTGGTGAGCCGACCCGAGCCTGAGTCAAGTTCAGCATAACCTGAACTTTGAGTTTGGACTGTGGGTAACACTCATTATAGTTAAAGTTTAGACTGTGGCTAATACAAATGCTAGTCCAACATTTGAATGGTCTAAACGAGCATAAATCCTCTACTGCTTAAGCAGCATATCATTACCACATACTTTAATATAGGGGTATATATTTTGATATATGCATCTAAGCTCGTTTAGCTAAGTTGTGACCCCAAACCATGTTATTTGTTGGCAAGTGCTAGCTCAACTAGCTCGTCATGAGCTGAGTTTGATCCTTAAATTGAGCTCCTTTATCCAAGTTAGCTTGACTCGAGCTGCACTAGGCTCAGCTTGTTAAAAGCTTGGCTCTTTAAGGGTCTTGTAGATGTATATAATGAATATAGGTATAGCTTATTATAATAAATATTTAAACATTAAATGTATTTATGCCTGATTTATATAGATATAGCTTGCCATATTATAGACAGTTGAACCTGTTTCAACTAGTTTTATCTTTAGCCTTTAGGAACAGGTTCGGCTGATGGGCTATTGAGCTTGATAAGAACCTAAAACAGTAAGTTTGGTGAGCTGACCCGAGCCTAATTCCTCAAGTTCAGCATAACCTGAACCTGGCCCTTGTGTGACAAGTTTGTGCTGAGCTGGGCTCAGCTTGGCTCATTGGTTCGTTGACACCCTCATGGCAAGTAGGTAACACTCATTATAGTTAAAGGTTGGTCTGTGGCTGATCCGAATAGGCCAGCATTTGAATGGTTAAACGAGCATAGATCCTCTAGTCCTTAAGCAGAATATCACTACCACTTACTTTAATATAAGGGTATTTTGGTAAATACATTAGATTATGAGGGTGCTTTAATAAATTCATTAGATAATGGAGGTGTTTTAGTAATTATCTGAGCCCAGTGTATTTAACAAAATACCTTCGTGATGCTTTTTCCTGCCACATGATTGGGTTAGTAAGGAATTATATATTACTTAAGCAGTAGAAGATTTGGGATTGTTACAGATAAGAACTGTTTGGGAATCTAATTTTTGGGTGGCCAGGGCTAAAAAAATCGATTGAAAACTTAGTGAGACTCATGTTTTTGGCCCCACTTTTTTGCAATTTTGTCTTGAGATCCCCTTTTTGGGGCAAAGATTTGACCTAAGCCTTTTAAACCACTCTCGGTTCAATCTCTGCTAGTCTAAATATTGAAATTCTCAAATGGTTCATTTATATTATCTAATAAATATTGTTAAACTTTATAAGCCAGAAACGTAAAATGTTAAATAATTATATTATGATTTAGCAAAGATTTATATTCTAGAATAAATTAACAATGTTCATTAGAAAAATCATTCATCATAATTCACAAGTGTATAGGTTAATTACACATGGCTCTTAAGGTGGTGATCTGATAGGCACAATGATAATGTAAATGAAAAAAGCATCGAAATGGTGTTTTGGTTAATGCACTCAACAAAATTAGTACAAGTTTATTAAGAATATATATGCCAAACCCCCCCCCCCCCTTAAATGCTTTTTTCCTTTAATGTGATTAGTGTAGAAGTTATAAAGTCGCAACGGCAATCCATACTTTGTTTGCTATGTATTTCAAAGTGTGACATTAATCCATTAACATTTTACTTTTCATATCATTCATTTTTTGTAACATATACATTCAACTGTCATAACACATAGCATATCATATGCAACAGAATTTAAACATCTAACCATTCATTGCTCTAGAATCATAACGTCTAACATTCCATTCCCATTTATATATGATCCGACATTTAAAACCATTTCATAGTCTGACATTTAACTAAAATAAAGATTACTAATAACAAATCTCTAAATAAACTAAAATCCAACTAATATATTACAATTCATTAAACTGAAAAGAACTATATCAAATCTAAAACTAAATATTCAATAAACTCTCGAATGACTAAAACATCAAATAAAATCTAGTATACTATCTCCAACCCTTTATCTAAATTAGGGCTATCAATTATTCGGTTAAGCATCCAAATCCGATTCGATTATTTATACATATATATATATGCTAAATCCAACTAACCGGATATCCGAATTCACATCCTAAATTCGATTATGTAATCGCATTCGAATTCGAATTCATTTGTTAAACATCCGATTGGATATTGGATGTACACAAATTTAATCGGATCGGATATTAGATGTGCATACATCTGATTTGAATCCGCTCCGTTTATAGCCCTAATCTAGATCCTCTAACCAGTTGTCTCCTCATCATCTGTAAAACATGGTGTCAACTGTAAACGTGACAGACTTTCCAACTAAACAAGAGCACTTAAACATACAAAAGTATTTGGATCAATGAGAATGAATAGTTTTATAAAAACATAACATAAGATGCTTCTTAAAAATAACTATCTTTCTTACAACTGCTGAAAATATTGTTTTCTAATCCAAGACAAAGCAAATAATAAATCAAAACTAAAATTGGAATGCATAACTAAATCGAGATATAAATCTAAAATATAGAACTGAAATACGGAATTGAAACTAAACATATATTTAAAACATATAACTAAAACATCTAATTGAAACATATATATGAGATCAACTGAAATATATATCTGAAATCCCCCACCTGGTTACAAGAAAATAACTGATAATGGTTTAACCTATTAATGTGACTCAGTGATTGGGTACTTATTCGCACCTTTTAATGTGACCTGGTCAATGAGGTACTTGATCGCACATATTATAATCCCGGTGTGGGGATACCATTATTGCACCCCTAGTGGCAAGGATCAAAACAAAATTGATTTGTCAATTATGTGACCCAAGGAAGAGGGTACCTGATCAAATATAATTAAACTCAATGAGGAGGGCTCCATCAAATTTTCCTCTTTGATGGAAACTAGATCTCATATCATAATAGATATCAAAACATATAATCTTTTCAAAATAAATACATATGCTATACTGAAACTAATATGTATCAATGCAGAACCAATCAAATCTTTAAAACAAGACTATAATTATTATATCAATACATATTTTTTGAAGCAAAACAGAAAACAAGAGGATCTGACCCACCTAAACACACAATTCTACTGATTTGTACATTAAAATCTTTTAAACAATCTTTAAAAACAAATTTCAACTAAAATCCTTTGGAAACTCATTTGAAAAACATCTTACCCTTTCAAAATAACCGTTCTAGAAACCTAAATCAATCAAAAACAAGGTAGAACATTCATGTCCTTTTGCAAAACGAGATTCAAAACCTTGTAAGAACCAAAATAGATCAAGAATAAGTTTATTCTCTAGGTTTACTTACAAAAATATCTCTCTTTGCAAAAACATGGGTTTTAAGAACTTAGACAAAACAAAATGTTCATGATTCTTATCAAAACTGTAATTAATCCATTCTAAAAACCTAGGAACATTAAAAATGATGTAAAGTGTTCATGTTTATTTACTTGTTTGATTTAAAAGCTCTAAAATTCTTTTAACTTCAAGATCTTCACAAAATCCCCCAAAACCGTCAAAACTTATAATTAAAAAAAATATTCTAGACTAAATAGGAAAATACGACTATAGAAAATGACAACAAAAATAAAAGAAAAGAGAATATAATCTCGCTAAAGATGGAAGGCATGCATCATATTGATGAAGGGCAGACCTTAGGTGTTCTTTAAGGGAGCACACCAAATCCTAGCCGGTTTTTTAACCAAAAGTCAAATGATTGAGCCCTAAAATTATGGGGTTTTTGGTTTAAATTTTTGTCCACATATCGCATTCCTTATTAGGCAGGTCCTTAACAGGTCATAACGTGGTTGGAGAGGATCCGTTTCGTGCTTTGTATATTTCATCTCAATTGTCATCATGTGTTAAATACATATCTATCCAAGGTTTAACTAAGATTCACTTTCCAGACAAACAACCAACTCTCTTCTTCTTCTCCGCCGGAAGGGACAACCAACTCGGGTCTTCTTCTTTAGCGGAAGTGACCAAGTGAAGCATCGGGTGTGTCAAGTTCTACAACATAGAAGAGGGTTTTTGTAGATTTTACTATTAAATCCCATTGGGTCATCATGGTACACCTCCCTCATTAAATTCACAACCAACGACATCCATTCCACACTTTTGAGCTTTGAGACTTTCTTGCATGTGGTGGGGTTATGGCTTTTTCTATTCATCATTTTTAATTTTTTAAAAGGTTCTTATTGTGTTTTCTGTCTCTTACTCTTACCATTGGCTACATTGTGGTTTGTAGAGAGAGAGAGAGAGAGAGAGAGAGAGAGGCTTGGGTCTTCTTATCCGGTGGAAGCAACAAGGCGAACAGACAATGTAACATCACTTCTACAACCAAGTGCATTCCATTGTATATACTTATTTGTTCCATGAATTTTTAATATATCCTACTAATTGTTTCTCATGTAGAAGATTGTTTACCATCGTCCACACATAATAGGATTAAAGAGGGTTAGGAGAGGGTGTCGAGCTCCTTAATATCTGAAAACATGGGAGTCAATTGTGAAACACCGACCCCAAAATTAGGTAATAATGAATTCATTATGACAGCAACAACATTTGATGATGGTTCTTAGTTGCCTTGTACACCTACATTTGAATTATATGCTTCAAATGGTCCTATAAAAATTTGAAAAATTTTACATTTTTATGTTGATTGGATAAATCATATCTTAGTCGAAACTCTAGTTGTAGTAGTTGTCGAGAGCATCCTTTTTGTTTAATTGTGTATATGGCCCATATGTTCTTTGTTTGTTATTGCAGTAATAATGTGAAATGATATTATCAAACTAGAGTAGATGTATTACTGATATATATATTTAGAATGTATGATTAAAGCAACCTCTTTAATTTGAAACCAACCCACATAAAGTTCCATACCAGTTATGCTTGCATCCTCATTTTATTTTTCATTTCTCCAGGACCATTAGAGACATCTAGTCTGTCTGACTCATTCGGCTTTAGGGTTGGGCATTCCATAAATTTTCCTTATTCCCCTGGCGACGATGGTGCCAAATCGTATGATCATTTAAGAGCTAAAATAGAAATGACCCCAAACATTGGGATGGAGTTTCAACCCGAGAATTTACAATCTCTATGCACACAACATGGGATTCAACATCCGTAAAAGTACTAGTCATAAAAACGAGAATTTAGATTGTATTTTCTATTATCTTAGACAAGGTAAAAGAAGAAAGAATAAACGAGACAGTGAAGTGAAACAACCTTGTTCAATCACAAGGTTCGAATGTTTGGTACATATGAAAGTATCCACTCAAGAAAATAGTAAATTTTACATTGTCAGGTTTGTTACAGACCATGCTCATGGGTTGACTACGCCAAAAAAGACACTTATTGAGATCACAACGTCAATTTACAACATCACATGCTATTGAAGCCAATAAGGAAGATTGTTCCGGTCTTAAGCCTCGAATGAACATGGAATATATAGCCATTCATGCCGGTGGACGAGAGCATGTAGCTATCACGTTAACAGATTACAAGAATCATTAGCGAACTAAATGGACAATTCAGGTAAGAGTGGGTGAAATTGGAGGCCTCTTAAAGATTTTACAATAAATGTAGGTGGATGATCTTAATTTCTATTATGGGATTCTATTAGATGAGGCTAAGTTAATAACAAACATATTCTGGGCCGATGGGAGGATGAAGTTGGATTATGAGCATTTTGGGGATGTGGTATGCTTTGATACTAGTTACATGAAGAATGCTGAGAATAGGCCCTTTGGCATGTTTGTAGGGGTGAATCATTACAAACAAACAATGTTATTATGAGAAACACTACTTTACAATGAAACCACCAAGACTTTTTTGTGACTATTTGATACCTTTGTGGAGGCAATAAGAAGGAAAAAACCTCAAACAATGCTGACTGACCAAGATGCGGCCATGGCTAAAGAGTTGGCAACAAAGTGGCCATAAAAAAAACATCAGCTATGCATTTTACATATATCTCAGACTGCTACGAAATGCTTAATCCATGTATTCGAGAGTCGTTCAAATTTTGCAAAGGAATTTACTAGTTATGTTTACGACCACAAGTGCAAAGAGGACTTCTTAGAAGCCCTGAGTTTTATAATACATAAAGACAATGTTGGAGATGATGAATGGTTGAAGAGATTGTTTGTTCAGAAGGAGAAGTGGGCACTAGTTTATGGATGACTTACATTTTTTATTGACATGGTAACAACACAATAAAGTGAAAGAATGAACAACTAACTAAAGTGGGCACTAGTTAATATCATTCGCTTCTATGAATATTTTAAAAGAATGTTAGCAGATCGTCGATATGAAGAGTTAAAAGCCGAGTTGTCTGTAAACCAAAGCACACCTGTTGTGTCATTTGAGGTTGAGATACTAGTGCACACAACTACAGAATACACACCCAAAGTTTATAATATGTTCCAATACAAATTAACGAAAACAAGGTTGTGTAGTGTCCATAAGTCTGCAAAAGAGGGCACCGTGACAAAGTACAAGATTACTCAGGTAGGAAGCAAACATGACCAAAATGTGGAGTTGAATAAAAAAAGTTGGATGTAGATTGTAGTTGTAAGAGGTATCAGTTCGTTGGGATCCTTTCCTCACAAGCTTGAAAGGTTTTGGGTCACAATAATGTTAAGAATATACCATTGCAATATATAATGAAGAGGTGGATCAGGGATGGTAAGGTCACATAATTGAGCAATGAATAAAAAAAGACATGGTTGTCTAGTGTTAACATGTCTACAAAAGAGGGCACTGTGACAAAGTAATTGATTATTTAGGTAAGAAGCAAACATGACCAAAATGTGGAGTTTGAATAAGTAATAGTTGGATGTAGATTGTAGTTGTAAGAGGTATTAGTTCACTGAGCTACTTTGTTCATATGCTTTAAAGGTTTTGGATCACAATAATGTTAAGAATATACCATTACAATATATAATGAAGAGGTGAGCCAAGGATGCTAAGATTACAAAATTGAGCAATGAACAATCCGAGCAAATAGATGTGGACCCCAAGGTAGAAGTAGCTAGGAAATTTAGAGATATTTGCTCCATATATGATAAGATAGGGGTAAGGGCTATAGAAACCGCAAAATGTTATAAATTTGTAATGTCCAGGTTACATAAATTCTTGGAAGGACTTGAAACAATGTTAAAAGATTTAGGCATCAATGAACCAAAAGTCTGGGGGTTGTAACCTAAGGAGAGTGTGGGTGATAGAAGTAACCCCCATGTCAACCATGAAGCAGATTTCACAACCAAAGAACCAACGGAAAACACCAATTTGAAGGACCCTGGAAAAAAGAAAGAGTTGAAGCAGTGACCAGGTGTACGAGTTCAAAGTTCCAAAATAATGCTTAGGTCACTTGAGAGGGCCACCAATAGGAAGAAAGCATCAAAATAACAGGCAAATGAGTTTGCATCAGCTAGACATGATAATGAACAACATTGCAATGCCCTAGGAACCCAAGATAAACCTCCTTCTTCATGATCCACAAGGCTACGTATCATCCATCAACTAATAGAACATTAATGTAATGTATAATAAATCAAATTATTCACATTATTGATTGATGGTTGTTTCACTGTCCATTGGGATATTTACCATTTAGGGGACCACCAAGGGCACACATAGTCTCGCAGTGCAAGGGAACATGTCTTCATCCACATATTTGGCACCTAGTACTTCTCAAATGACACCCCAAACTTCCCTCCTTACATTTTATGAACCATGGATATCTTTTATGTATCAACAACCAACACCACCTCCCCGACTAAATAGTCAACCAAGTTTCCAGTCAACACCACCTGTTATAGTCCAAGTAATGCACATTAGACTGCATTGTTAATATTGTTTGTTGCATGTAATCATTTATGCTTTCATTTATACATGTCACCCTTTGACTGCAGAAAACCTTCTTAGCACCATACCCACATACGAGTTGTTTCATGCCACCATTGAACCTATGTTGTACCATCCCATGGCTCCAAACCCTACTCTACATATGAAGGTATACTTTTGGAATGCTAATGAGGTTATGTTGAATTGGTCGGGATTTCTAACACTTTAGAATGATATCTAGGTTTGAGTAGAAATAGTGTGTATAGAATTTTTATAACACTACATATCAATTTAGTTCATTTCGTAATTGTTGTTGCGATTGTTGGATACTAAGAGCCAACTAGATGGCCTGTTGACTAAAACATGTATCATGATTTCTTTGTATATTGGTGAAATGAAGCCTGTGATGCATTGGTGGATAGCTTTGGATTGGTCTACAAAGAAATCAGTGCCCTTGACTAAAACATATATCATGATTTCTTTGTGTATTGCCCTTGTATATTTGACAAGGGCAGTTCATGTTGATACATCGGTGGCTATGATATAAAGAAGGTTAACATCTACTAGGGTTTGGGCCTGTTTGCATGGCTCAACCAACTTAATATTTCATGTATTTTCATTTGATTTGTTATTTTTATGATTGTAATGGATCATCAAAGTTTTTTTTATTTTTTATTTTGTTAGCTATTGTCAGATGTGTTGGATGTGGATCCTGATGAATGGAGAAGCAAAAAGGTGAAGAAAAACTTAGACTAACAATTTGGTCCGATCAAAACTGGGGCTAAACCAATCCAAAGCTAGCTAGATCAATCCAGGAGGATTCGAGATTTAGGGCAGTCACCAATAGTGTCCAAGTGGACCGATACAAAACATTTGAATTAGTCCATTACCAGAAAATATGGTTTTTCACGAACAAAAATAGGAGGTCCATGTTTGGGTAGGATTCCAAGCAAGCTCGACCTCTGTATACTATTTAAGGTCTTTACAGTTGTCTAAGGTTTTATGAGAGAAAAAGAAAAAAGAGTGAGAGCTTGTGATTTTGTGAGAGATTATGAGAGAACTCTTGGAATCTTCCAAGAATGATGAAGTTTTCTCTATGATTTCGTTGGTTTTCTCCAACTTGGGGGTTTTCACATAAATCTTGTGTCTTTTATGCTGTGCTTGTGGTTTAATTTATTTTCTCTTGATTATTATTGCTTTCAACTTGTTTTGACTTGATTGATAGGCTATTTTATCGCCAACAAAATGATCCAACTCCGTATGTAGATCTCTGTTGCCAAAATCAACCCCTTCAACCCAAAATCTCTTGTAATATTTGATCTATAAAATAAGGCAATTTAAGGGCACACAATGTGTTCATTAGCTAAACCGTATTTTAATTTTACAAAAAGGGCTATTTTAAACACAATAGCAAAATAAATCGTGTCAAGGATATACAACTTTATGGGTTAACCCAAACATGGTCCATTTATTAATCATGTCAAAGCGGGTTGACCTGCTTTGACCTTATACATGTATGTTTACAGTAAACCATAACCTAGGACTGCTTGTCAACCATTCACCTCAACATTCATATTCGATTCGAATCAAGCGAATATGGATGCATTTACATCCAATTTGATTAGATATACGATTAGATTAGTAAAATTTTTGATTATAAACAAATCGAATCTAGATACACA
Source organism: Platanus orientalis (assembly GCA_025762735.1). Classification (NCBI taxonomy): domain Eukaryota; kingdom Viridiplantae; phylum Streptophyta; class Magnoliopsida; order Proteales; family Platanaceae; genus Platanus; species Platanus orientalis. The sequence continues at coordinate 1,314 of JAOXJP010228455.1, read as the reverse complement.
TGTATCCGCTTCGATAATTATTTATTATATGGTATATAACCTGATAGGTTGATACACCTCACACCATTCAATTTAAATTATTTAAAATGAGATCATTTCAGGGCCAATCATTTGGAATCCAAGAAAATATATTTTATTAGTTTATAGTTAAAGTGAGGGTGTGATTGTAAATATGAAGACATAAGTTATAAAAAATAAATAAAAAAAACTAATCTTATTAATTGTAGCCGAGAGAGACATTATAGATTGGGAGTGGGAGTGGGAGAGGGAGAGAGAATAGAGATCTGGCGATGGTCGGCGATGGGGATGATGATGACGATGACGGCGGTGATGGCAACGATGACATATATGTTTCTTCTTCTTCCTCTTCTTCAATATTTATTAGTGCAATTCCTAATCACCCAATCTCTACCCCTCCCTCTTTGGGGTTTTCCTCCATTACCCGCCAAAATCTCTCTTCCATTTCAAATATCGTTTTTTTGTTTGTTTGAAGAAGAAGAAACCCTGCAACTATCTCTTCTCTTCTACTTCAAAGCCCTAATTGGTATTTTTTTTTTTAAATCTTTTTTACTTTCTTGGATCTGTTGTATCAGATCGTTTCGTGTTTTTTCTAAAGCTTTGATTTTGTGCTCATGCTTCTATTCTATGGTGTTCTAAGTTATTGAAGCTATATTCTTCCTAGTTGTCTTTGAAGTTAGGGTTTTTTTGTTCTTCAGTTTGGGTTTCGATTGTACAACTACAACCAATTTATTATGGGAGTTTCACTTTTGAAGTAATATTAAGGGGATTAATCCAATATCCTATATTTGATCTGGTGATTGATGAATAGCCGGAAATCCGGATTCGCATCATCCAATATCCGCTTACATAAACGAATTCAAATGATAATCCTATTTTTCAATCATCCGTCGGATGTCAAACCGAATGTGGATGTAACTAAATATTAATCGAATCGGACTTCAGATGTATATGCATCCACTTCAAATTCACTCCGTTTGTGGCCTTGCCACCATAACCTGCTAATTTCGTGTCGAGTTAGTGTTGGGTTTTCAGGTCGTGTGGAAATATGTGTTGGCGGGTTCTGTTCGTGTCGTATCGAGTTAAAGCTATATGACTATTTGAGTCAACCCAAACACAACCCATTTAATTAAAGAAGAAAATGTTCTATAATGACAAAGTGTCTAGAGTGTTTATGGTGAATTATTATAAGTGACATGTATTGTGATTGGGGTTCAAAAAAGTGTTCAGGTGTTAAAAAGGAGACGCCAAATTCAAAAACACATCATATGCCAATCAATGACACACCTAAAATAC
>JAOXJP010228454.1:0-11122 GCA_025762735.1 Platanus orientalis | reverse complement strand
CATATAAAATAGTTTATTCAATGCTAACAGCATAGGATTTACTTTAAATAAAATACAATATTGTTTCTTGGATCACTTTCGAGTCGATTCTCCAAAAGTTTCTACTCACTTCTCTAGAGGTTTCTACTCGTTTCCCTAAATAGCTTTCACTTGCTTTATTGCATTTCCCTCGTTTGAAAAACGTGTTTCCCACTACTTAGGAAAGTGGAATGGAATTAGCTTCCCACCTTGTACCAAGCTTCCCTGTAACTATGGTCTGCACACTACTTTGCACCTGATAAGATGATCATTCCTTGCAGCTTCAAGTTCACAAAGGAAATCTCTTTGTAATTTTTCAATGCATTTGATAGTTTTAATAGGGGCTTTGAAAATGTAGTATGTGGGAAGACTGGTCCAAGTTGATTTGATTTGGGAAATTCACCCCCCTCCCCCCAAGAAGATGTAATTCTTGTTCCAATTGCTCAATTTATTGGTCATATTTCATCTTTTCCACAATAGAGGACCATAACTCAAGAGATTTAGGGTCGCCTCCTAAAGGAATACCTAAATTTTTTAGGGGCTAAAATTCTTCTTTTTTTTTTTTTTTGAAGGGGGCAAGATTCTTGTCCACACCCAAGTAGTTGGGCAATTGAATTAAGTTCCTCATCTGAGGTATTTAAGCCCGCCACCTTGCTCTTCTCCATATTCACCCTGAGACCAGAAATTCTTTCAAAACAATTCAAAAGAATTCTAATATTGTTGATATAGGGGTCCTATCTTCACAAAAAAGGATAGTCATCTATGAACTGTAGATCGGAGACCAAAATACTATTTCTTCCAACCTTGAAGCCTCTGATGATTTCCCTTTCCTTAGTTATAATGATTAACCTGCTTAGAGTATCAGCTACAATTGTGAAAAGGAAAGGAGACAAGGAATCACCCTGTCTAAGCCCATGTTTTGCTTGAAAGAATCCTTTAAAGGTGCAATTGATAGAAGGGCATAATGGACCGAGGATACACATTCGGATATCCATTTCCTCCAACGACCATCAAATTCTTTCAAACTCAACACATAGTCCAGATAATCTCAATTCACATCGGTCCACTTTGCATACAAAGCCTTTCCTCCATTTAGACTTCATATCCGCCACACACTCATTTGCGATCAAGATCTCATCCAATATTTGCCGATCTTTGACGAAGACACCTTGGGCAAGTTTCTCTAATTCTCTTGGAGAGGACTTTTTCTATTATTTTATACACACTACCAATCAAACTGATTGGTCTAAAGTCTTTAGGTCCAATGAGTCCTTCCTTTTTCTGGATCAAGGCAATGAAAGTCAAGTTCATGTTCATGTTGATAACTCCTCTCTCAAAGAATTCAGCAAATACAATGATTAATTCAGCTTTAACCACATCCCAACAGTTCCTGAAGAAGGCAATGGTAAATCCTTCCAAACCTAGTGCTTTTTCACCATCCATATCCAATATAGCCCTATGAATTTCTTCTTCCTCAAAGTTTCTTTCCAACCAAGCAACCTAATCAATTGAGATGTATTCCCATTCTAATCCAACCACACGTCTACACGGGTTTGGGGGAGAACCATACAAAAACTCAAAATGATTAAGGAATATTTGCTCAATTTTGTTTGGGTCCTCAATGTATCTTCCCTCATGTAGGATAGTGGTTCTCTAATTATTGCTTCTTCGAGAGTTGGCCAACCTATGGAAAATTTTGGTATTCACATCCAATTCTTTAAACCATTAGAATCTTGATTTATGTCTCCAACTAATTTCTTCATCTTTGAGGATTGTTTCAAAGTCCTTTTTCAATTTGCATCTTTCCTCCCTCTCTTCTGGTGTCAAATTCCTAATCTCCTCAATGTGATCCAATAGATCCAACTCATGTGTGATTTTGGCTTTTCTTTCCCCAATTAGGCCAAAGGTTTCCTTGTTCCAACTTTTGAGATGTGCTTTGATCTTTTGGAGCTTCTTCATAAACTTAAAACCCACCCACCATCCCTCCCCATGCACTGATGACCACCAGTTAGAAAATTCATTATGGAAATGTGGATGGGAAAGCCACGTGGTTTCGAACCTGAATGGGGAAGAACCCCAGTCCAAGCTGCAACTGGGAGGATCATGATGGGAACATGGTCAAAGGTTACTCTGGGGAGAGCAATTTGAGACACCAAAATGATCAATCCAATCACTGGAGAAGAAAAACCTGTCCAGTCGAGCAATAATTATCCTGCATGTGAAACCAAGCGAATTGATCATTAACTAACGGGAGATCAATGAGAACAGATTCATTGATAAAATTGGCAAAGCCTCATTGAACAAATGAGCCTGCTACCCCCTCTCTTCTCATGCGAAAATCGGATGACACTAACCCCCCCCCCCCCTCCATGCACCATGGGCAATCCCACAGTCCTCTCAAATCACAAATTTCCAGCCAGAAATCCTCCCTATCCTGGGGGTGGACAGGACCATACACTGATGTGAGACACCAAACCAGCCCATCATTTTAGTTACGAAACTTTACTGTCACTGTGTATGAACCCTACAAAGTCTCCAAACTTTCAAACTTCTCTTTGTCCCAAATCATTAGCTGCCTCCCACCCCCACCCCCTGAAGCCCCTAAGGCAGCCACCTCCATTGCTTATTTCTAGTGCCCCAAATACTCCTCACCCACCTTTTATCCAACTAAAACAACTTTGTCACTTGAAGCATGACAATATTCGGCCTAGCATTTCAAATAGTATCCTTTATCAGCCTCCTCTTTGTAGCACCACCTAGACCACGAACATTCCAACAGAAAATCTTCATTGGCAACTCTTGGTTCCTTTTCTCCTGGATCTCCTTAGGAATCTAGAACCTATCGCATCAGAAGATTTGTCATAATTAATGCCACTAGTAAGATTATACAGTTCTTATCATTTAATTTGCTGGTGTTTATCAATTTCCAAGTTGAATAGTTTGTTTTTTCCTAAAATGAAAGTAAAAGTTCTATTTCAGCCACTTTTCTTTAGGCCCTATTCTGGTGGGTCAAAGCTGACCCATTTGGCTTAATTTTGGTATCAGCTGAACAGTTATTCAGTTATCTTTCCAAGAAGTTCAAGATTTTACAAATCCAATGTGATTTGTAGAAGTAATGGCCAAAATACTAGCATGGCATCATTTTGTGAAGAAATTAACCATTTTAAGAGTTTTATTTTTATACTTGGAGCAGAAATTAGAAGTCTTGATTGTGAAAACTTTATATATACACTTTGTGATGAGGACATCAGGTCCAAGAGCGAGTTTCAGGTCCATCAGAGGTGGCACAAGAGGGTTGCACCCATATTATGGTTTCATTAGAGTGTTTTTTTTTTTATTTTACTTTACATGTTATTTTATTTTATGTCACATGTAGTGAGGGTATTTTAGTCTTAATAGGTGATTTAGGAATGTTTTTGTTATTTTTCATAATGAGGATTATTTTTGTCAATCAAGAATAAAAGGGAGGCTAATTTTGGGCCTATTTCTAATTTTGTACCTAACCTAGCATAGGACTCTCTATAAAGAGCCCATGACCAGGTTGTTTTGCTGGCTTAACGAATTTGAATAAAATCCCCTTTGGTTGCTCACGGTTTGAATGGTTTTCTTCTTCTTCTTCTTCCATCTACGTGCAGCTAAAGAACCTCAAAACCCTGGAATGGGTCTAGGTTTCACTTATTTTAACGCTAGTGGTAGAGGTCACTCCCTCTCCTTGGGTTAAAGGTCCTTCTTCTCCAAATTCTTTGTTTTTGATTTGACGAAATTTTCTGGTTGCTGAAACTAAGGTTTTCATCGAAGATTGGACACAACTCGCATAAGATCGAGATTTTAGTGGATTTAATAATTTTTACACCTTCCCAAGTCTGGAACGATCCATCCTATGCAGGCCTTCTTGAATCAAATTCAGTTTTGAAGAAGCTACAGTCCTATAACAATGTACCTGGCATGATTTTTGGGCTGAAAGTGATTTCCTGAGATCAGCTACTGTCCCTTCTTCCCAGGGCTTTTGTCAGAGCCCTTCACACAGGGTTATACTAACCCTTGGACGATCCTTGCTGCATAGAGAACCAGATCAAAACCTTCAACCAATCCTATTTTTTGCTGCTGGAATCCAGTTACAGGTGTGAAGGAGCTTGTCAAAGGGATTTTTGAAGAACTACTGTTCACCAATGGGTTGGGCTTTGCAAAGTTGATCTTTCCCAGGGTATTCTGAACCCCTAGGCGATCCTAGAGGGACCAGCTTCAGTCCCAAAAGCTGGCCTCAATCGATTTGGTGATTGGTGGATTTAGAGGCTGGCGGCAATATCAACTGGGAAGCTGATTTGAGGCACTTTCAACATACCACTCACAGGCCCCTTATTTGCTACTGGGATTGAAGACATATGCCCCCTACGACATCAGCAAGCATCCTACATCTGAAACAGGTTATGCGTTCTTGGTTCCCACCTTGTTAGAATCCCTCTTAATTAGTGGTTTGGTGGCCTGTTTTGGTGTATGGCAGTGTACTGTGAGGTTTATTTTCTGAATCTGTTCCCAATCTTTTAGCCTTTCTTTTTTTTACCTTAACCTTAATACAACCCTGTTTTTCATATACCCATGCTAAATCTTTTAGTTATTGGTTTTTTTTCTCCTTGTTCTTTACATGTTTTGATCACTTTTTCAACACTTTATCACTATCAGAACTTTGGGCAGCCACCTGACAATTTCATAATCCCTAGATTAGTTAATATTCTTCTCATATTACCTAGGTATAATTTTGTTTATTACTTTGTAGGCTTGAACTCTTATCATGCATACTGAATTTAACTTAAAGAATCACTAGAATTACCATGTGGACTTGCGTGTAGAAATATTGTTTATTTTTCATTATTACTTTATCAATTTTATTCCTATCTCCTGTGCACACACACACACACACACAAACCTACATGCATGCTGCATCACTTTCTAACTTAGAACTTTATTATTGAATGAATTTTTGAATAGGAAAATTGCTAAAGCTCTTGGATGTGTGAATGCCTCCTACCCAAGGTGTGATTGTCTTCACCCCTAGGTGTGACTGCTTAGGTTGCAACTAGTGTGATTCTAGTCAGTATCTTCTTCTCTTTCTCTATTCTTCTTTATTTTTTTATTATTTTATTTCAAAAATCTTTGTTAAATAGTTTACAATCAACCCTAATTTGTTTCAAACCTTTCAACTCTAGCCCAATCACACAAATCTTTGTTTTTAACTCCCTTGTAAGACCTAAGCCCTACCAATAAACCCTACACTTCGAACTCTATTTCACACATCACAGCTGTATTCCTACAAATATCCTAATGAAATCTTTGACCCACAAATAACCCTTAAACCTACACTAAATTTGGTATCAGAGTACAAGACCATTCACTTATGATCCTGCATCAAAAAGGTATGCCAATGATGTCAAACCTTTAGGTGGCCAATTGATGTTGCTAAGAAGTAAAAAGTATATGCCCTGTCCACCAAGGAGGGATCCGAGGGTGATGCAAATCCCTTTTCCATCAACTACACCCAGGTGAGAAGCCAACAGCTGCATTTTCACTCAAGATCCTTCCATAGTCTTAAATGCTAACGCCCTGACCCTAAGGTGTTGGAATTGCAATCCTCCAATTGGAGGTGTTCTATTTTCCAAGATATGGTAAGAAATCCTTCAATGCTATGCAGCAACTTAATGTTTGTTGATGGATACCTTAAGTTAAAACTCCAAATCTGACTTCAATGTAATAGTTTCTTTTATAAGTTCATCAAAACAAAACTTTTTTTTTTTTTTTTGGCAAAATCATCAGAAGGAAACTTGGTTAGGACCATAAATTACTGCTTCGGTGTTTAAAACTTTATAAATAAGAAACCATCGAAGGTGCCTCGGCATTCCTCAAGGAACCAGGTGACTGTATCCCTGGTCAATGTTCTAGCACCTTAAGTACATTATGTGTGTTTCCATTTATATGAGTAAATCTATTAATAAAAAGAGCATTAAAAACATTAGGCTCTTTTCATATGTTTCCTTTTTAGCTTGCTTTCTTGAGCATTTCTCATGCTGTATTGCTGCACTTTGTGTCGCTTTTTATTAATTATCTTATCTTTCAAAAAAAAGAGCATTAAAAAATGCCCAGTACAATTGCAATCCAAAGCAAAGATTTTGACAGGTGGCATGAGGTTCCTAATTGTCTTAAAGAACATTGTGGAAGCACGACAAGGTGAAAATCAATACATAATTGAAGAAACATCCTACTAAGGACACCCGAAGTTTCAGTAGTAGAGGGGGGAATTTTCCCAAGCATCTTTGATTCAAAATAAGGCAATTACCAAGGTGACTTCTGTTTCTGTTCTTAGATTCTCTAGAGCCCTTTTTTATTTTTTACTTCTATTTTTTTCCCAGTTTTAGTCACTTTCTTGCTTTAAGGTCGCAATGCTCTTCTACCCCCAGAAGCAATTTTATCATGCTAAGTTTCCTATCCACTGTCTATTTTAGAGAAGACTTAGCATGTACACCATTTAGAAGGGACATTTTTCGATGTAAAAGACCAAAAAAAAAAAAAACCAAAAATCTCTGATGCAATTATGAGAATATCTATTAAGAGTTTTGTGCCTTCTAGTTACAGTTTATTGAAAGCCACACATGTTTAGATCTTAAGAACTAAAACTCTTCGGTAAAATTGGAAATCAATAATTAAATGAAACAAGATAACCTTCAAATACATTAGATGGCCACAGCAAGAGGCTATATGCAGTTCAAACTAGTAAAGGAGAACCACAAAGCATGATCTTACCCGCTCTAAGAAATAACTAGCAATGTCAGGTAGCATTTGTAGTTCACTTCTCCGGTTGTATGTGGCCTGAATGGCTGGATCCTTCCACAACTCCTCAACTAATGGAGCATATTCTCGAGTAGCAGCTGGAAAAATGGCTTCCAAATTACCTGACACCATAACTTTGAGAAGCCAATCCGAGAACGCCTTCAGCCTTGGGCCAATGGAATAGATTGTTGTATCATCACCTTCATTGGCATTCCCTGATGTTAAACAGATTTTGCATCAGACTAACATTATTCCAATTGTATAAGCAAGGTATCAATGTCTCGTGCTTGCTATTTAGTGGGATTCGATGATATTTAGTTATTTCCCCTGTTGGGGCTTGTATGTCTCGTGCTTGCTATTTATCTTAATAAAATCTCTTTACTTTACCGATCAAAAAAAAAAAAAAAAAGCGAAGGTATCAATGTCTACCGGTTATTACCAAAAAAAAAAACAGAAAAATTACTACGTTTTGTGCTGAATGTATGTCTCCGAAAAGTTTGCCATAAATTAAGATTAATACAAACAACAAAAGTTAAGAATAATACTACAAAAGTTAAGAATAATACTCCATAACCTACTTTTAATTCCAGGAAATTAATGAGTTTTTGCCAACCACCACAAGTACCAATAAGAGGTTTTTAGATTTTTAGAAAGAAATCAGTAGTCATCCCTTCAATATCTAAGTAGAAAGTACTACAGGAATTTAAAGATCTGAGTAGAAAGTACTACAAGAATTTAAAGATGAAGCCAGGTTGGCTCCACTTAGTGGATGGATTGGGAATTGGTTTGCCAGCCTTTGCAAGTGGGAGGTTTAGGCATTAGGAAATTGCGGACTCAAAATGCAGCCCTCCTTGGCAAATGGTTGTGGCACTTTGGTGTAGAAGGGGAGATCCTTTGGAGGAGAGTGGTGATTGCCAAGTATGGCACGGAGTCAGTTTGGGGCCCTAAGGATTGTCGCAGAAGTCATAGGGTGGATCTCTGGAAATCTATAATCCAAGAAAAAGAGGACTTTAGGAAACACACTAAATTTAAGTTGGGTTCAAAAGAAGAGATTAAGTTCTGGGATGATATTTTGATAGGTGATTCTCACTTGAAAGTTTCTTTCAGCAACCTTTACATGAATCATGATGGGATTATTGCCTCTAATTGGACCCGTGTTTTGGGGAAGGGGTGTGGGATCTTAAATTTTGCAGAAACTTGAATGATTGGGAGGTGGAGCCGTTGGCAAGCCTTTTGTCTTTTTTAAGAGGCTCCAATCCCACCCTAGGGCTAAAGACTCTAGAATATAGTCCAAAAATAAATAAAAAGGTAAATTCTCAACAACAAAAAAACACGTTTTGTTAGGTTATGGGAAGTTCGTCTCGTTACCCGTTTCCACATGACTGTCAGGGTGCCTGTTTCCTCATAAGATCGTTTGATGTAAAGGAATTTTTTCCAAAGTGGCTTTCCTCTTGTGCTCTCTCTCTCTCTCTCTCTCTCTCTCTCTGGTAAGGTTCTTCTCTTAGGTCTTGAACCTATAATACTAAAATCTTTTGAGAAAGAACTCAATTTATTAGTAGCTAGGCTACCAATCATGAAAGAGAAGCAATTCTTTGGTCAAAGGTGCTAAATTCACTTTTTAATCATTACGTGTAACGTGGGTATCCTTTTTTGTTTTATCACTAGTGAAGGAGAAATTCTATCAAAAATAGAAATTAAAGGGTTGTACACAGGAATACCGGAAAAAAAATACTAAATAATAAAACATAAAACTCACAATAATGGTAAACAAACATCGTACAAGCCCATTCTTGTGGATCCTCCCTTATCAAAGAAATCAGCCCTCTCATTGGCTGACCTAGCAACCAAGAACAGAATACTCACGGTAAAAGCCAACTCCTGGATTTGCTTAATGATTTAGGATAGCTTCTACAAACCTTTCCTTCTAGAGGATGCCCAAGTAGGTCAACACATCAGGCACTACTGGGCCGTGTTAAGGTCCGTCCAGGCCCCACCCCTCTAAACAGTATGGGTTCAGACAAGGCCTGGGCCTGAGCTCAAGCCCAAGCTGGTAGGCCCCAATCCATCCCAGATAAGGAAGGATCTTTCGGTTTGGGTCCGCCCTAAACTAACAGGCCCATCTCAATTTCTATATTTTGCAGGTAATGAGCAAAAATACTGTAAGATAACTATGTTTATAGAATAATAACTAATGATGCTATATGATAACAGAATATGCTATTAGATATACAATAACGACATTTAATATAATAAATGCTGGAATTAATACATATCGGTTAATATTACATATTATATAATTTTTTTATAGTACATAAATTAAAAAGTATACAACTTTGTGCCTCGGGCTGGGACAAGGAAAGTTGGAAGACAGCCCAAACTCAACTTCAGCCCTAAAACTGAGAAAAACCCACCCCAAGCCTGGACTGGATGTGTCAGACTATGGTCTAAAAACTCGGCCAATCCGACTTGGATTGCCCGTTCCAACTCAGGATCAGACAAGCCTGATTGAGTTTCAGGGGATGCTCTATATAGAGAATTGAATGATCCCTGTTAGGGATGGCACAACTCTTGATCAACTTAGGTGCATCACCCAACCCCTGAGTAGGACCGCAAGCCAGGTCGTCCAATCCAACTTGGGGATTGGTTGTTCCCTGTATAACGATAGCCAAACACTTCAGGCATCATTTGTAGTTCGAAACAAAGATTTCTCCCCCATTTTTTTTTTTTTATATCAATCAGCTAAATTTGATCCTAACCTATTTTAACCTACTGGTTTCCCTCATCAAAAAATAGGGAAAAAGGGTATTATTGGCTGATATTGCTGCAAATGACAAAAGTAACCATGATTTATTTATATATGATGTATTATGTTTTATGCTTGATATATGATATATGATGTAAGATGTATATATTTTATGTACAATGTATATGTTTTTAGTGTAATATACCTCATGTTTGATGTATATATGATGTAGAATATCACAAGCTTGAGGCCAAACTGATATGGGGTGGACTAGGCTTGTATATCTTGTTGCTGTGGGCCCAAAATTGAAGTAGCGGAAGCTAAGACAGATTTAGATAAACCAAGAAATAATGACATGTACCCCCAACTAATCACAAACTTTAAGGGAAAAGAGAAATTAACAGACAACGAATATTATAATGAGTAGACGAGAAATAGAATAGAAAAGAGGGAGCAACAAGAGGAGGGGCTGTTTAATGTTTCTCAAATTTCTGGGGCAGAACCAGAACTTACCAAAAAACCACCACTGATGAATCAGAATTTTCTCAAAAGTTACAAGTGTTTAGATGTATGTCCAAAGTATATCCCTATAAAATTTGAGGTCATTCTGACAAATAAAATCATATCAAACATAAGATTTACCAATCAGCAGTGCTATGTGAAGAAAATAACATAAAACAATGGAATTTTTTATCAGAAACCTAAGTAGAATGGAAGGGTATTCAAGAGAAGTTTGAGGGGTTTAAAGGGGTAAGGGATAGGGAGAAAAACCCTAAAAAGAAAAAAAGAAATAGGGTTTCTTGGGGGGGTCAATTGGATTGGTTTATGAACCCAAAAAAGGTAAGAACAACTCAAGAATATAATCAGGTAAATAAAATTTCAGCAGGGAATTTCAAGAGGATATCTTAGATTCAAGTTATAATAAGAATGAATAATAAAACCCTGATAAAACAAGAATGAATTACCTTTAATTTAGAGGTGTGATTGGGCCTCTAACATTCTCCAGAAATCCAGTGATGGTTCTATGGTGTTCAGCAGATTTCCAGCTCTTGTGTCTTCTAGAAGGGAACACTTTAACAGGGAATAGCAGACGATAGAAGAAAGGAATGAAGGTGAGAATAACAAGAATAATAAGAGGTAGATGAAGAGATATATAGGAGAATAGATTAGAAAAAGAATGATAGAAGAAGCCAAACTAGGGATGTCCCTAGGGGAGCCTTACAGCTACACCAAAGAAAGTGGGAAGAGGAGGGTTAAGCCTAGGGAGTCATAGGACTACACCATAGGAAGGGAAGGGGATAGAGGGTTAACACCCAACAAACACATGTTATCAATTTCTTTCATTCGTATGGAGGCCTTTAAATAGGCTTACAAATACAAAGAAATACAAATCAACAAAAAATACAAACTCCTAAATACTCTAAACTTGCAACTTAAGACTTCCTAAAATTCTAGGACTCCCTAACTGAGACATTCCTAAAACTTAAGACTTCTAAAACCCCACATAAAAGAGGGCCGATCAGCTACTAGTAGGGTATATAT
>JAOXJP010228453.1:0-11122 GCA_025762735.1 Platanus orientalis | reverse complement strand
GAGGCACTTTATCTTCTAGCCCATACTACTATTTTGAAGTGGTGTTCAATTCAGAAAAATTTTGATTTGGAGGCTTGGGATTCCTTGTGGGATGGTTGTTCTAAGACCAGTTTGACGCTTTGTATCTCCTGTTTTGTTTTGTTGCTTCACTTTTTTTTTACTGTCATTGCTTTTGTTGTATCTTCACCATTTTGGTGACCTTTCATTTTCATGTTATTTTGAATAAAATTTCAAACATTAAAAAATAAAACAATGGTGATGGTATGATGACCACCACAATCACCCCGGTCTCCAATAAAATCTGCTTCTTTGGTCTCCACCCTCCTTTTAACCTTTGAAAATAAAATATCAATAATATTAACATCATATCAAGCAGGAACGTTTTCCCAAGTCGAACATAACCCAACCAAGTCAATCAAGTTTTTTGGTTTTAAAGGAATTCAAGGTTTGTGGGTGAATTGACCACCAAAGAGGCTCTTATATATATATACATATGTATAAATACATAAATACATATATATAAATATAAATAAATATATATATATATGTATGTGTGTGTGTGTGTGTGCACGGTGCCAAATAGAAGTGCAAAATCTGAATGCAATGGTGCAAAATATCCTAAAAAAATTTAGCTCTCGTTTAAGCGGCCGTCTTTGTAAATGGTGGGTGAATTTAGGAGAATATCCCCAATAACAAGCCACTCAGGCTCAGTCCCAATTTGCCCAACGGAGCAATTGGAAGTGACGAAGCATATTTTGTTGGAACTGTAGCATCTTGGGAAAGAATGACATGTCCATCAGACTAGGCTAAGAAATTTTTCCTGTTAGCTAGGCCTTGACTATACCACCAAAGATTTTTTAGTTTATGGAGTATATATATATATATATAGACACACACAACAACAACAAAGCCATATCCCAACTACTTGCAGTTGGCTACGCGAATTTTGTTCTACCAGTCCACTCTATCTAGTGTCATACTTGCTCATAAGCAATATCTTTCCTCACTACAACCTAAGTCAATTTTGGCCTTCCTATTGCCCTTTTAACACCTTCAACTTGTATCATCTCACTCTCATGGTATCAAATGTGATGCAACATGCATGTAGGATAGTGAGTGTGTGCACAGAAGATAGAAATAAAATCACTAAAGTAATGAAGAAAAATAAACAAGATTCATACTCGCAAGTCCACATGCTATTTCAGATAGTTTTTAAATTAAGCTTAACATGCAAAGAATTAGGGCTTACAAAATAATAAACAATTAAAGACCTACCTAATATGTTTGATTATTAAGTCAAATTAAGGATGAGAAAATTTTAAACAAGGTCCAAACAAAAACATATTATGGTTGAAATTTTCTAAAAGTACCTAAATTAGGCCAAAATTAAGGAAACGGACCAAATAATTCTAGGAATGGTTTGATAGGCCTAAAGATGGATTTAATAATATTTTAAGGCATCAGGATGTAGTATGGGTGATCTGTTGAGGCCAGGAAATTGAAAACTCAGATCCAGGCCATATGTCACAACATGTCAAAAGTCCCTACTTCAAGAAATTTGAGAATGGAGCTAAAAGAGAGAGTATATCACCTAAATCCGAGCTATGAAGCATCCTTGATATATGGATGGATGAAGGTCATCAGATTATGTCAATTTGGGAGCCCGAAAATAGGACTTGAAGAAAATTTGAAAACCCACCCCCAAATAATAGAGTGCCGCCAACTCCAAAGTACCCAGGCTTAGGTTTTAAATTAGTGAAAATTTTCGGACTGATTTACCCTCTTCTAGTGTCACCCATAGGTTTAGAATACCCTGGGTAAGACTAACTTTTCAAAGCCTTAGAGAGTTGCATGTAAGAGGCAATCTCATGAAAACTAGTCTAATGTTGTATTCATGCCTAGTTCAGGGGGATTTGCTTGGAGTTTCTTCAAATCAGCAATATGAGGTGGGAATGATGTCTAGAATGGATCGTCCAAGTGTTGTGGGTATTATAGGTGCTTCGAATCGAACCAAAAACCCATACGTAGCAGCTGGTGTCCAATTCCCAAAATCTTGCTCAGTTCCTTGTAGTCACGCCTATAACTATTCCAAGCTATAGAAGTCCTTCAAATCTGCAAAGTCTCAAAAGAACCAAGGTTATAGCCATATGGGAATGGTACCCAATCTCCCAGATTGCTCTATAAGCACTATTTGACGTCTGTTGTTGAATAAACTTGATACAACTCTTCTAAAATATGAAATTTTATATAATTTGTTGATGAATGATGGATCGTCCAGGTGTCTAACACACTTTAGAAGTGATGATTCAATATAAACTTTGACCTTGAACCTTCTGTAAGCAATTCCTTGCTATTAACACTGTTTTAGCACTAAAAGACCTATAGAAAACTCAAAAAAAAAAAAAAAAAATTTAAAAATGAAAAAAAGAATGGGGAAGAAGACCTTTAACCCAAGGGGAGGGGGTGACATCCACCACCAACGTTAAACTAGGTGGGGGCTTAGTCCCATTCCAAGGTTTTGAAGGTTTTCAACCTACAGACAAAAGGAAGAAGACATCACATTCCAACTTTATTTAAAATTTCATCACCTCAAAAGAGTTGGTCATGGGCTTTTACAATAGAGTCCCACAGCTAGGTTTACATCATAAAGTACTGTGTGGACTAAAATATCCCTTCATCTAATAACTCCTCTCTAAATTACCCCTAAATTACACACATTAACAAAAATACCCTAAATAAGCCACTAACTACTAAAGTACCATCACAAACATGTGTCCCCCTCCAACAAGAGGCAAAAAGTAACATAAAATAAAATAAAATAACCCCTACAATGAACTCCAAACCCAATGCAAAGTCATCTCGGCCATGATGTCTTCATCAAAATGGCTTGAAATGTCTTATATGTGGCCTGACATATGCCCATGTCTACCATGACCAACACGAAATAAACGCTGCACTGACATGAAACATTAATCATATCATAAAAATATAATTTTCAGTTGATATGATGTTTAATGTTGACGTGTTAAGCAAATATTCCCCTTTCGTAATGTATTATTGCTTAATGTCGACATTATGTTATGCTAAACAATCATATGAAAAACGATAAATTCCAAAGAAAATGAGAGAAAGAGAAAGAAGGAAAATGAAAGAAAGAAGAAAAGAAAGAGAATCTATTTGTTCCCTTATGTTTATCCAATTAGATTATAATATGTTTGTCAACCATTATGTACCAATATCTTAATGTGCATTTATTGAGAATATTATAATACACATGTCTTAAAATAAGTTATAATTATGTATTGAAATAAGCATTATTCCTAATGAATCTGTTTAGTCCCCTATGTTTATGTAGTTAGATAAGGATAAGCTTCGTAAGTTTCCACAAATTTTATAATATTTATTTCTGAAATTTCCAATATATGTCTTATTTTGGCTTGACCGACATTTTGAACCTTGTTCACTCCTCACTGGCACAGTCATTTGTCCTTATCGAACGTGACCAAACCATCTCAATCAACTTTCCCTCATCTTATCACCAATTGGTAATACACCAAAGCTCCTATGAATGGATTATGATTTCTATCCTTTCTAGTCTTGTCACTCATCCATCTCAAACACACCATTCTATGTATGTGTCGTCTCTTGGCGACCCATAATTCTGCTCCATAAAGCATTGCTGGTCTTATAGCCGTCTTATAAAATATTCCCTTCAATTTTATTGATATTCATTTATCACACAACACTCCAAAAGCACTTCTCCACTTCATCGACCCCACTCCAATTATATGAGCAACATCCTTTCAATATCTCCCTCCTTATGGATGATTGAACTGAGATAATGAAGGTATCTCTTGATTATCAACCTTCGCTACACCCTCATTTCTTCTCCAATTTCTACTAACATTGCATTCCGTATCTTCTGTTTTAGCCTGACTTATCATGAAACATTTTGATTCTAGAACATTCCTTCATAGAACTAACTTGGCATTCACCCCATGGTCTTGTCAATCAAACAATATCACCAGCAGACAGCATACATCATGGTACTTTGTCTTATACATGCCTACTTAGTTATACCCCTCGATAGTCTCATCAATCAAACATTATCACCATGTTGTTTCATGACCATGGTAATACCGGGAATATCTAGTACTGTTAAAATAAATAAACACAGGGACTATCTACTGTTTATGCATCTAAATATATCAAATGTAAGGAATACAGAATAAAATATCGCTTGTCTCTCCAAACTTCCACTTTCTTAACCTCCCCCCCCCCCCCCTAATTGTCAAAATATAGAGAAAATCCAACATGGCATTCAAGTGGAAGATAAAATGGGAAATAAAAAATAGTTTACACTATAACAGCAATATCACTTGGTCAATAAGATATTAAGAATGAGGTTTATTTTCTTGAAAAAAAAATCATATAAGAATTTAAATACAAATTTTAACCACAATCACCCTCCTTCAACATCAAGAACAATAAGAATCTGGCACCAATTTTCCATAAAGGTTTACACAAAGCATTAACCATTTTTATCAGGAAATGTTGAATACCTATCATCATTAGTTTGCCAAACTTAGAATAATTGTTTTAATCTTTGTTTCTCAATAACTTACTAGCAATGAAATTTTTGAGCATATTTTCTACTCATTCAGATAGCATCAATTTCTATACTATTGAACATGCTAAAGTAGGTGGAGACTCCTTGGCTGAGAAAGGGACAAAGATGAAAATTTATATGATTTGAACATACTTACATTGCTACAAACAACCAATCCTTTGTAGTCTACATGTAGTAATTAAGATGTAGACTGCATTTAGTTCAGTTAACAACCGCAGAGCAGTTTTCCAGGGGGGGAAGCACCAAATAATATTTAACAGCCGAAAACTTCAGGTGTTTTGCTTATAAAACCCCCAGGTACATCCTTTGTACTCATTCACTTGGCTGCAATGCCACTTTCCAGATTTTATTATGCATGAGCACCTCCAATCAAATATCCATTCTTACTAGATATATTTATCAAGAATATCACAAAAACCCAACAAGTGATGATTAATACTATCAACAAGGTTAAGCTTTTGAAGATGCCAGCTGGCTAAGTTGGTAAAATCTGTGGGTGTCATACCACAGATCTGGGTTCAATACCTGCCTTCACCAATAATTACCTATCAGAAAAAAAAACAAGGTTAACCTTTTCTTCTTCTTCTTTTCCTATGGCAACTAATGGCAAAGTGACAATAAGTACCAAGGTAGCAGGATGGTCAGTCCCCACTGATCATCCCACTCCTAAGAAAGAAGGGAGTTTCCTTTTAGCAATGAAACCAGCAATATAGTTTCCCTGAACAAGATGTGTCCAGCCAACAACTGGTATGGAAGGAAAAAAGGGTATTGTGTTCAATTCTTATAACATAGTTAAAAGGATACTCTCTATACTCTGTTGTGAATTGTTAAGCTTGGCTAGTTTTTCCACCAAAATATGACCGTTAAATGTCCCGTTCATCGTTTCCTTTTTCTGCTCAACAAATAAGAGGAAAGAGAGGGGGAAAAGGTTACGCTGCATCTGTTGCATCACAAGATAATGCAAAACAATAGACTTAAAAAAAAGTGTAAAAACTTAATAAATAAACAGAAATACGTATTGTAATAATAACAAAGAAAACCAAAAACCACTATTGACTAGTAGTGTAAGAGAGTGGCAAAACAGCCATTAGAATCTATGCCCCTCACTCTTACACCAGAACCAACATTTTGTGCTGATCAAGCATTCTTCAGCATAACTGAGATAGATAAACAAATTAAACAAGTTCGCATTTTTGGCTTTGCCCCAAGCAGAGAAATGTAAATAAAAAACAAAATGCTTCATACATACTTATTATGGGAACATATCTTACCTCAAAGGAGCAGCTATTCTTGGGATATATGCTTCAGGAATTTTCCTACATATGGACACCTAGAGTACAACACAGACATTATTAGAGACCATTTTACGACATTGTAAATTTTACAAAGTGCTATCATAACAACCATAAATGAATAGGCTATAAAAAGAGCAAGAAAATGTTTCTGAGCAGTATAACAGAAAAGCATCAGCTTGAATAGTGTTTATTAAACAGAGCTTTTTAGACATCCAACCACATGCACAAATATGCTGAACATGTAACCAGTTTTAACACAAAAATTAAGTTATAAACAAAATATAAAGACAGCTAATGTTTTAAAACCCAGACCAAAGTAGACAGAGGAAGTGATCTGCATAGAGATTGAGAGCAGATCACTGTTGTCATTGTTTGTTATAGTCACCATCAGAGAGAGTGCAGAGTTTGTAAGAGGATATCACCACTGTCAAACAGAAGAAACCACGAGAGAAAAAAAGAGAGTGAAATATAAGGCCCTTTTCACATTTATCTTTAAATATCTTTTCACATATTTTCAACAAGAGCAAATCCTATACTGCAGCTAAAAGTGTGGCAAGCGTCTGCACTCTGCAATGCGACACATACCCAAAAAAATCAAATTTGGTGGGTGATTTTCACTTTTTTGGTGTATGACTTCCATTTTTGGGGTACGTGTTGCACAGCAGACGATGCCACACTTAAAGCAGCAGAACAAGATTAGCTTTGTATTTTAACAGCTATCTTTTAAGGAATCTTTTAAAGCTTTTTTGAACTTATCTTCTAATATATTTTACATATATGTATGATTTTTTTGGGTACTTCTATCTTTTAATAATGTTAACCTTTCCCCTTTAATTTTTCTCTTATGATGCAAGTGAAATCATTGAATACATCCAAGTTGAACATTGGTATGACCAGAATAAGTCAATCTGCCCCTTGACCAGTTTGGTCTCAGGTCCATAGATTGTAGCATTGAACACGGAACCATTCTAAACTACATTGTAATAGATATACATTAGTCATAGAATTTGATTCAGCTACCATGATGCAGAGTGAAGCAAAATGGAGCTTCTCTAGGCAACCTATTCACTTCCTTTTGTAAACAATCTGATGCGAGACGTGAAACAGCACATACTCAAATTCGATGGACTTATGCAAGTGCATTTTGGGTACTTGAGTATTTTTTTTATTTTTTTGGTCACAGCTTTTTATTTTGGGCAGTTTTATTTTGTTATAGGCTTTAATTTTGTTAGAGTTTGAGGGTATTTTAGTGATTTTCCATTTAAGATATTTTGGTAATTTTAGACTGAGGGTAGTTAGGTAGTTTTAGTCTGACAATATTTCAGTAATTTTATTCCTAAGTGTTGTTTTTAGGAAGACCTAAAATTTAATTTTCTAGTCTAATTAGGATTAGAAAGTATCCTTTCCTAATTTGGGTTAAGATAAGATTTCTTCTTAGAACGTCCTATTTTGGTTGGGATCCTTTTTTAGAAAGAAGTGGATGTTTTCCTACTTTCGGGGGATTGTTTTCCTATTTTGGTTGCATTTTCTTCTTTAGTAGGAATTGGGATTTTTTTTCTAATTTTGGTTGACCTTTTTGTTTAGAAAGAAGTGGATTGTTTTCCTACTTTTGTGGATTCTTTTCCTATTTTGGTTGCATTTTCTTCTTTAGTAGGAATTGGGATTTTTTTTTCTAATTTTGGTTGACCTTTTTGTTTTTAGAAGAAGAAAGGGGGGCTTCACCCTGTAAATAAAAGTATTCTCTTCAATTGAAAGCAATGAAAAATAGAAAAGATTATCTTCTTTTATTACGTACTTGTTATTAAAGTTTCTTAAATTCTAAATTCTTAATTTCTTAATCTATTCTTTTAAAATTTCCATAAACACTATTTCATTTCATTAAATCACAACCCTATCATTTTACCCAACACCATTCCATGTAGTTCAATCCTAGATTATTTAATGTTGGTGTATATGAGTGTATATGGGCACAATATGTATGGGTATTTGGGTTCATTGCACATGAGTGGTATACTTGTAAATACTCAATGTAATGACTCTAGTGTTCTTGTTCAATAATACATGCATACGTATGAGAGGTACCAAGTATCAGGGTATTGTTACCGCCAGGCTCTTTGTGAGGGTTTTTAGCTCGAGTTTTTGGTATGTGACACCTTCAAGCCCTCGATTTCACTACTGAAGTGGTCATTTTTCTCTGTTGAGGTGCCTAGTATTCGATGCAAGGTCTTCTATGCTTTGTATGCTGCTTTCGTTCTTGGTTTATCCTACGGCTAATGCTCTAGGACAGTATCGTCCTCTATCAAACCTCCTTGGTGTGTTTGGGGACTGATTAGCTCTTTGGTGCCTTACCTTTGTGTAGCCCTGTGATTTTGCTGTTTGTAGTTGTCTATAGTGATTGAAAGAATTGGTGATCTCTATATTGGCCTTGCCGACAGTGTTTGGTACTGCTACTATGCATTAGTACCCTACATCTCGTATTGTGACTTTATCATGTTCTATTGTTCCATTTGTGCCGTGGGAATGTGTTTAAGGCCTGATGTGTGTATGTTGGCCACCTATAGTTCATTGTCAGACTCTGCTTTTGGGGTTGGAATGTATCGGTTGGCATTGGTGGGTTGTTTGGCTATTGTGTAGCTGTTTATATGGGTTGTTGATGCCTCATAACAGTGTTCCTACACCCGTATGGTTGCTCATGCTTAGTCTAGCTCTTGGAAGCACGTTTGGCTTCTCTTAGTGACATAATTTAGTACTCTCTTGTTGGCTCCTTCCCTGTGGAGGTGTGCTTTTTGAGACCAGTGGCAGTGTGTTTGGTGTTGCTCTTGGGGCTGCTTGGTGCTTTACGTAGTGTGGTTTTGTGCCTTTCTGCTATAGAGCTTTGGCAAATTAGCTCTTTGGGTTCTTGCTTTGCTTGGTCTGGCTGTGGAGTTTTGCCATTGTTTGGTTTGCCTTTGGATTCCTCCAAGTATTGGCTGCAGTGCGTTCCGTAGTACTTTGACTTGTGGTTTATATTTGGTCTCCAGTTATAGCAAGGTTGATACTATCTCATCTGCATGTTCTGGTGCTTCAGTATCTTCTCATGGCTCCTTGCCTCGTCATCCCTAGATAATTGACTATGGGGCTTCTCATCATAAGACTGGTACATCTAGCATTTTTTCTTCATATCGTGTTTCTTTGGATAGAGACAAGATACATATTGCTAATGGCTACTCGTCTTTTAATCATTACCAAAGCTTTCAAACACAGTGTTACTTTTTTTCTTTCCTATTGTGTTTTCCAGTACTTGGAGACTAGGAAGACGATTGGTAGAGGCCATGAGGATCAATAGTTATACATTATGGATGGTTGTTTATCCGTTGCCTCTACAGCCCAATAGGAACCCTCTCCCTCCATTCCGGTTTAGCAGTCTTCCCCACCTTCTATTTCTCATCATACTCAGCTTTTTCAATGACATTATTGTCTTGGTCATGTCTCCTTTTCTGTATTACAAAAACTATTTTCCGAGCTATGTCATTCCATTGTAAAACCTATGAGTTCTCCAACCACTGTCGTTCTTCCTACCATCCTAGTACGAATCGTAGTGTTATTTTGTTTTCCCTTATTCATTATGATATGTGGAGGCCTCCCCTAATTACCTCCATGTTTAGATTTCGTTATTCTATAACATTTGTTGATGATTACTCCAGAGCCACTTCGATTTACTTGTTCAAATAAAATGAAGTTTTTTCGGCCCTTCAAGTATTCCATAAATTGGTCGAAACCCAATTAAAAATCAAGTTCAAAATTCTTTGTTCCAATAATGGTGGCGAATATATGTCTACTGCATTTTCATCTTACCTCTCTCAACATGGAATCTTCCTTGAAACTACTTGTCCCAGTACTCCTGAGCAAAATGGGGTTGTTAAGAGAAAGAACCAACATCTCTTTGAGATCACTTATGCCTTATTGCTTCATATCCATGTTCCCTAGATTTTTTGGGCCGACGCTCTCCAGATTGCAGCTTACATAATGAACTGTATGCCCTCACATATCCTAGGATTTAAACATCCCCTTGATCTTTTTTTGCATTCTACTCTTGGATCGTCCCTTTCACCTAAAATGTTTGGTTGCATATGTTATGTCCATGTTCCTAAATTTGATCGTTTCAAGCTAGACCCCAAGGCTCTTAAATGTATCTTTCTTAGGTATGCTCCTAATTAGAAGGAATACAAGTGTTATCATCCCTTTATTCGAAAGCGTATTGTTTCCATGGACGTCACATTTCATGAAACTATTTACTTCTTCTCTCCTAGTCATCCTCATCTTCAAGGGAAGAAACGTGGTGTATGTGAAGATGAGGTTGTTCTTCCTCTCCCTGTCCATCCATATTTATTTGATGTTGATGGATGTCATAGAAAAGGGGAGCAAGAAGCTACTCTAAAGAAGACAGATCATACTCAAAAGAAATGATGGGTGAAGGATTTTATTCACATGTTTGTTAGAAAGAGGCGGAAGGTTACTCCTAACTCTCATGTGCCTCTCTAACAAGTAGCCTCATCTCCACATATTGTCCCCTCCATACCTCCTGATGATTCTAATTTTTCCATTGCTATTAGAAAGGGTATCTGTGCTTGCACTCAGCACCCCATTGCTAACTATATGTGCTATGACTCTTTGTTTCTTGAGTTTAGGATTTTCTCTACCTATTTGTCATTTGTTCTATTTTATACAATGTTCCCCAAGCTATATCTCAGTCTTAGTGGCGAAAGGCAATGGTTGAAGAAATGCAGGCCCTTGAAAAGAAGGGATTTTTTATTCCATATAAAGGAGGGTTGGCGTCAGGTTGAGAGCCGGCATTAAAAACCCATTCAAACCATTTGACATAAATCCTGAAAATACGTTATATCTAATACTAGGGCGTACCTTTTAAGCGACACGCCTCATTCCCCGAATGTGGCGAAAAATTGGCAAGGGGCGCAGATACAATGATAAATATACAAGGGTTCCCACACCATGGACGAGTGTAAGTAAAGAAGTTAGTCCAAGAGAGTAGGATTCATTTAGCAACTTAGAACATAGGAACCTTAACAAGTAAAAGTTTAGACTTAGTGGACACTTGAAAAAAAGGAGAGTTAATATTGCTAGTCTACAAGAGACTAAATGGAAAGGGAAAAAGGCTAAAGATATTGATGGTTTTAAACTTTGGTACACAGGAGAAGCT